>QOVD01002939.1:0-15382 GCA_003521225.1 Tuber microsphaerosporum | reverse complement strand
GTAGGACATCGGGGGTGGTGAACACCACGTTGAGGAAGGGCCAAATATCCCTGGTTTCCCCTCTAAATTCCAGGGCACTTCTTGCCAGGACGAGCACCTATTGTCAAGGGGGGGCGCGAGGAGGTTTGGGAAAAGGGCCATAGAATGGTAGGGGACAACGAATAGGAGGGGTGCAATAAGCACCCTACTAAATTTGATGTTTGTCACCTCCGCACACCGTTAGTAGCGAATGAGTCTTTTCGGGGATATTAAATCGCAACCAAGTTAGTGGTGCGAGGTTATGTATTAGGTCTAGTAACATCTGCGGCCTTAGCCACTACTATCCTCTCTTGCAACTCGGCTTCTGCGCGCCGCCTTATCGATGGAGATATCACCGCTTCCAGCATCTTTTTCCGCTGGCCGGCGGGAGCTCGCGTTCTCTCGTGTACGAGTAGAAGTGTCAGTCCCCTCTCAGACCTCCCAGCCTCCTTGGAAGCGTGGTTGCCCTATAATCTCCAAGCCGAAGGGTATAACATGAAACGGATCGAGTAAGGGAGGAACGGGGGGATAGTATTGACCGATGAAACCTGACCGGATTCGAGATTTATTATTTCAAAGGCTTGACTACAGGTACTGTGCCTAACTTATAGGGGAAGGGTGAGGGAACAACCAAGTAACTAAAGCACTGTATTAGAGCATTGGCAGTTAAAGTTCTTGATCTCTCTTTCACCCTTTTTACTTCGATCTTGTTTTTTTATTTTTTTTCTCTTTTAGTCCCAGAAAAAGTAGCCTTTTTGGTAAGTGGGACTGGTGGACTGAAGGTTTAAAGGGGGGCAAAAAAAATATGAAAGGGAAACGGAAATAAGCTAGAGCCAAGCAGCGACGAACCAAAGCCCGATCCGACTCAGTGATCGCTCTGCATGTGGGTGCCAGAAGTCGCTCGTGCTTAGTTGAGGACCGCGTAATCAGCCATGTGGCGAACTATTTGTTGGAATCCATCATTGACACGATTTTTACCCGTACTCGTACTATCCATTTATAAATCTCCCCACCCTTCCCCCCTATTGTTCTTAATCTCGCCTCACCCCCCTTTCCCCTAATTACCTTATTTCCATACTACTCCCCTCTTCAGACACCCCCCTCCTCAGGCCCCATCTCTCCCAATGGAGGAGCAGCCGCCAGCTACGGCGCCCCCGGAATGCCCTGGAGGTTCTAATATAGCTCTCGATGCTTTCTGCAATGACTGTCGTACCCCGTCTCGTGTGAGTAAGAGCGATCTCCAAACCCTGGATTCGATCGAGCGGGCTGCTGCTACGTTGTTCACTCGGGTGCGTGCATTGAAAGCTTCCCGGTTGGAGAGCACCCCTGCGAGTTCTCCTAGAGACGCCCCCGGTGCTTTCCCATATTATGGCGGTGATGAACCTCGGGGAGGTGTAGGTCGGCAAGACTCGAGAGCAAGTGCCGAGACGGTTTCATCCTCTGAGGTAGCTGCCATCGGGGGTGTCCCGCAGTATCCTGTGTCTGATTCGACTTTCATGAATGATTTACCGGCACCAGCTTCTTGTTTACAATATTCTCGGCCTAACATATACAAGGGGTTTTTGAGCAGACGGAAACTGGACAGGGCCCCCTGTCATGGTGTATCCTTTCAAGCACAGAATGACCACGGTCTGGAAGATTCGGCTGGAGATGATACAGAAGAAGAGCCCCAGATCACTGATGGCGGGCTTGATCCTGAGAAGGTCCGGGAAATGGTTCTTGATATACCCCCTTCTGAGCCGATTCCAATAATAGATCCGATTGTGGCTGTTATTTACGATGGCAGGTCCGTACGCCCCACTCCGGGCCTTTCTGTACAAAAATTGGTTCTTCGAGAGTATGCAAACCTTATTAAGACCCTGCCTCACTCTATTGAAACGCAGCAGCCCCTCGTGAATATCATCCCGCCGGCTCTAGAGACACGGTCCAAGGGTGGGGTTGCAGATATCGGTCCTAGCATTATTGCTCAGGTAGGGGCATCGACTGCCGAGGAGGATCTGTCAAATCAGACCGTTATTACACTATCTGCGAATTCTTTGTGGCGGATAATTCATGACTTGGGAGATATGCTTAACCGGGAGCTTGACCCGGCAAGTAGAGCGGCAGCTTATTCACGAGCTGCTTTAAATCAAAGAGGTGCCAGTCGAAGTCAGGGCGGAAATCCGGGAAGTAGTGTTGCAGCACGATCAATAAGCCCGGGAGATGTCGGCGGCACGTGGCCTTTCAAGACCGCTAATGAACTTGGGGAAGACGATGAAATACTTGCTCTACCTACTGAAGCTCTCAGAACAACAGAAACCACTAGCCCGAGTACTAGTGTCGTTCATAATCATGATGGCGGGCCTGCCGGTGGTCGAGGAAAATTTCTGGAAGCGGGGACTGAAGCTCTTGGGGCTGCTCGAGATTTGCATTGCATGGGAGATTTTGAAATTATCTGTAGAGAGAGTCAACCCCCCCATAATGTGGGCCCTGCGCATAGGCTGCCGCATTCCTCTGTGGGAATTATACCATTCGAGGAACACTTCAAGGCTCTTGAAAGGCAGAAAGATACAGATTTTGCGGGCCGCGAGCTGCACATCCAGATCGAAGAGTCAGATGGTAGCGATCGGTATACAGGGGGGTGGGATTGGAGCCTACGGAAAAAGAGAGTTGCAGCTGCAATTGCGTGCTTAATTCCGGGGTTCGTGGGGCTCGTGATCGGGTGCTACTTTGGCGAGGCAGCAGCTATACAAAAAAGTCTCCAAGTCAGCGAGAATATTGTCGCTCTAGGAAATGTTGGTTTTCTGGCTGGTGTGGCCTTGTCGGGGTTGGTTTTCTGGCCACTTCCCCTCTTACATGGAAGGAAGCCATACTCGCTAGTATCTCTGGCACTTGTGGTGCCTTTACAGCTTCCACAGGCTCTTTCACTACCGCCGCATACCACTCTTGGACGACGGGTGGGTCCGCCTATGTTACCATATGTGGTCTGTTCGCTTGTTTTCAGAAGCCTTTCCGGAATTATCATAGGGTTTGCTGGTTTGACTTCTTTGGCAACGATTCTTGATATGTTTGGGCCGGACACTGGGGCGTGCTGTCGGGGCGGTGTGGTATTCAATCATGGTATCCCAGTTGGGGGGATGGATAAATACCACCTGGTGCCCGGAGGTGAGGCGGGTGCTAGGGTGGGGGTGTGGTTGGGTGTTTGGGCATGGTTCTTTGTGGCCTCCCCCGGTGTTGGCTTTTTCATTGGCCAGATAATTGCCGAAAGGTTTGGCCCAGCCTGGGGTTTTTGGGTAACAGCCATCGCGGATATTGTGTTACTCTTTGCAGCAGCAACAATACCAGAGGTGCGGCCGCCATGGAGGCGAATAGTAGGCGGAGAGGGGCTGTCTGGGTGGGTCAGGAGTGGGGTGGAGAGAGGTGAGTTGGCGTTGGTGATATTTGGGAAACCTCCTGAACGATGGTGGGAGGAAGTTTGGGCCGGATTAAAGATGACAGGGAGGGTTTGTGGGCAAGCTGGATTTCTCATTCTAGCGGTGTACACGGCCTGGGTTGTGGGGCAAGTGACTATGATCATGAGTGTTATTATAGGCGAACTGTCGTTTGTGGATATCTGCTAACCCCCGAAGCTCTTGGTTCGCCTCATGTTCTCCAATTACAGGTTCAAATCAATCGATGTTGGCTTAGCTGTCCTTGCTCTTCCTACTGCTTCTCTTTTTTCAATACCATTTCAACTCTCAACTTTCTACCTTCTTGACTTTCGGCATCTATCTCGTCCTGCAGCGCACTTAACAGGGACTCATTCTAGCACGGGTCAACACCGCTATCGTGGCTCACTTTTCTATTCTACCCTTCTCCTTCCTATATCGAGTTTAGGTTTTACTATATCTGCTACTAGTCCTTCGGCGCACTTTATGATACCTGTAGCCTTCGCCGCTGCGGCATTTTTCTCCGGAACACTCGCCTTCGCCGAATGCCACCTCATTTTATGGGATAACTGGGATGTTAGTGATCTACCGGCAGCCAGGACAGGTCAATCCAGTACAGTTTCAAACGGTGCCAGCCCGGGAGGAAGACCACATGGAACCAGTAGACCCGGGATGCTTCAGGATTCCGGAGACGCAGGCTTCGTGACTTCGCATCCGGAGATCACCGCGGGTATGGCGGTATTGCACTCCCTATCACTGATGCTAGCCGCCTTAGGTGTTGGAGTCTCTGGCCTTCTTGAGAAAACTATTGGTGTTAGGAACAGTGTAGCGATATGGGTTGGAGTGGGCTTCTTGCTAGCGGTAGGATTAGCGGCTGTTTTGTGGAGAAGTCAGAGGCAGAAGGTTTTGGTTCCTGGGGAGGGGGTTACGTCTGAGAGGTGGTGTCTTGTAGGGTTATTGCAGAGGGGAAAATGGACGAGGTGGAGTGCGGCTGGGGGTAGGTGGGGGGATGAGATTGGGGATTAGTGTCTAGAAGGGGTTACGCGGTTGAATTGAGTTTGTTCACCCTTGGGGTTTCTTATTGTAATTTGTAAATGTGTTTCGTTGGATAGGCTGGGGCCTACTGCCTATTGGAATTACTCCTGGATCCTGTCATGCCGTAGCCGGTCTCCCTAACTCCCAATGTTGTAGCCGGGGATTATTTCTAGCCTCAGAATAATCTTCTAACTCCCCCACTTTAGTTATAAAAGCTATCATGGGCGATCCCAAGCGTAGGCGAGACAATACGGAAACCAACTTGTAACATCTAGTATCATAACCGGTTTCACAATCCCTAGCTAGCCCCGGAATCCAAACCTAGCCTAATATACCCCGAAGTCTTAATTAATATTTCTGATTCGCCTATTTACTACCCTGGTTGATACATGTTATCTCATACAGCTCCATCCCACACCTCCTTATGCCATTTGCCTATGTCTTCAATACATCCCACACCTCCTTATGCCATTTGCCTATGTCTTCAATACATACCTCTAATACAAACCCCGTTAAACAGATCTTTTCAAATCCCAATCCCACATTCTCCCTGTTTTACTGAGCTGACTCACCAATTCTCATGAAAACTCACTCGCCTCGCCCCCATCACCACTCTTCGTATATGGTTTCTTTCTCCTCTCAAATGCTTCTTTCAGATCTCTACTTTCTTTCGGGCCAGATTCTATTTAGGACTAGCATGCGCTGTCTATTGTTGTTCCTTTTATTGTTTCTATATGATTTCTTTGAAAGTCTTTGTTTTCTTGACTCTTTACTATGCGTATTGTGGGAACCCAGTGGTACCGGTATTAGCAGGACTGAACCGCTTCACTATATAGCTGAGCTATATTCTTCTTGTTATGTATCATGATAACCGTTTTCTAATTAATAACTATAATCGTTATCTATTTCCACTTCTCTATCCAATCGATCGCATATTGCTACAATCACTGCCAAAAAAAAAGCAGACATAACACACGGAAACCCAGTAATTTCAATGATTGCCCAAAGGATCCGTGACGAAAAGTGCGATGACCATAAGTTACATTCAGTGGGATGGTTTGTAGACTACCGTAGATTCTAGTTAAACTCGACCCGCAACCATTCCCGTTGTGGTAGTTACTATCCCTGGAAGAGCCAATTAGCCACGGGGTTAGCCTTTAAGAGGAATAGTGGCTGCCTTAAGAAGTATGGCGGCGGGTCGAGTTTACCCAGAATTTACGGTATTGCCCCTTACCAGATCACATGTATCCTACTTCTGCGTTTACGCTACCTAACCCTGTTGAATGATTTCACTGTTTCCGGTTCCGGTTTGGTCGATGGGGGGTGTGTGGCCGTGGGGTGGGAGTTACTGTATATTTTTTGGAGGGAGAGATGGAAGAGGAAGAACTGGTGACGTTAATTGGAGGTGGGCTGGGGGTTGTGGGACGAGATTCGTGAGGGGGTTATATATTGGATTACCGGTAGAGCATGTCAGAGCGCTTTCAAATCTTTGGTCACCGCTCTGTATAGCTGTTATTGTTATTATTAAATTTATATATCATCACGCGTGTGGAGTTAGAGTCTATGGGGTAGTAAATACGTGTGTTATCCAGGAAATGCCGGTGCTTCAGCGACTCCGCCTCCTACAGGAACTAACAGGGTCTGAATAAATAGCAGAGTTCCGGGACTTGCAGGAAGGTTGCGCCGTTACCATCACTCCACGAATTTCTCCCCACGCTCTTTATAAGGAACTGCTTTATAGCTAGTAAGCATGGTACTCGTTCTTTGTGAACCACGGGTTACGAGTGACGGAGCGGATGAGTAGGTTAGACACCATACTCGTGCACCAGATAGAGTTCGTGATCGTAATATAGGTACAATAGTTAACTACTTGCATTGGTAGACTAAATCACCGTAGACTTAAAATAAACCATAGCATTGGAGTTGGACGTAGAAGAGAATAATTTTGCGAATGAACTTCCCTTGAACCTTCACTGTGGATGTTTTGCAAAGGCCAAAGCCTCTGAATTTAACCCGAAAAAGAGCGAAATTGATATATTGTACTGCCAGCAGTGTTTATCACTCCTTTAGATATTTTCTCTTTCCTTATTGTTGGACCTTAATATAGATTTTTTGATTTCTACTTTTTTTGGAGCGTTTCGACTGATTTATTTCTCGTCTGGTCCACTTCCGGTATGTTATGCTGAATATTAACTTTGGGGCTTGCGGTCCACTGTTAGTTCTTTAAACTGTCCTGGTGTCGAGTCGGGACTCACTGGCAGAGCCTAAGGTTATTTTAGTTGGGTTGCTTTGGATTACTTCTGGTTTATCTGTGTAAACTCCCACCGGTGCAAGTATTATATATTGGCCTGATTTGTTTTTTGCTTTTATGGAAAATGATATTATTTTGGCTTGAAATATTAGCGTTTGCTATGACGCTGGCTGCTGTTTGACTCATTTACTAGTACTATTTTTGGAGTGAAAAAATTCTGCACCACCGGGGTTCAACTATTGTACTAGTACTGTAGATCTACGTGATACAGCGTGCTGCCGGAAGTTGAAATGAATCAATCTTGATTTCATGGATGATCACGATATCCTAGCAACTGTTATCTGGGGCTGCCGTTTTTTCTTTTCTTTTCTCACCAACCCACTGGCGCCTTCTAAATTCTTCATTCTATCTAGCATCACGAACTAAGTATAATAGAGCATGGCTGGTTTCAGCAAGGATTTAGGAGCGGGGCAACTCTACCGCCGTCCGTAGTGCACCATGCGCTATCGTACTGTACTTGTCCTTGCGAGAGGTTGTCTGCCGTGTTTCCTAAAAATAATATACCCCTACCAAAACACAGGTACAAGTACCCATGGGTAAGTACCAGAACATCAGAGTCTGAATTTAGTGTGGGCGCTCAGACGCGCACAGACAATCTACCATACAAAGTTGTGATCCCTGTGTTCTGGTACTTACCCCTAGGGACTTGTACAGTCTTTCATCATTAGGAGGTGATGAACAGGGGTATTTGGCAACAAAAATCGAATTCGTCAAAGTAGGGCACCAAAAAAATACCTGCCTCTAATCCCTGTTCGTCACCTCCTGATATTCGTCACGACCTGATGAAAGACTGTGCTCGAGTACTTGCCCCAGGGAAGAAAGTGTCCGGAAATACGAGTGGTGAGTTTGTGATACGCCCGGATTTTCTGCCATTTATTTTGCAAAGCCCTGTTTCCGAATACTTGCCTGGGACAAGTACCTCTCATGTACTCGTACAATGCCGAGAACCCCGAGCCTCCCTGTTGACTGCGAAAATATTAACACGTTCAACTAAAGTTTATGACGGGACTCTAACTGTGGGGTACGGATTACCCACACATGCCGGCTTACAACACCCTGGAGTAATCGGGGATGACACGAAGGCGTCCAGGCTTTCCCCCTTTGGAATTGGAAGGAAGACGTAAAGAAAAAATATTCTCTTTTAGCCATTAACTGAGACAAGTCAAAAGGAAGTCACAACTGACCTTACCAGGAAAGGCAACTCCAACGTCCCCACGAGTTTCGCAATTATTTTAGTTTTTGCCGCATTGGTTTTGTAACGGCTCGAGCACGCAGCTGTGACTTACTGTACTAGTACAGTGCTCGCCTGCTGTTAGCAGATAACCGATCGTTGATGCTGCGGGAAAATTTAGAAATAGGTCTTACGTGAGCTTGGGATGAACCTTGACCTCTGGTGCTACAAATGACTACCCGTCGGCCATCTGCCCGCCACATCAAAACTCTGATAGTTCCAATACCGTATTCCTCAACAACTGCGGGGTCTGGTTCTGCTTAAATATGTTACCGCTCTCCGCCTGCTAGTGAGTTGCCTTCTTCCCTACCAGGAGGGCGCTCGTGCAACTAGAGTATCATTCATAACGTGCATCCGTAAGAATTTACTTCCTCACCACCATACTACTGTAATTTCTTCCCAAATTCTACTTTGGGCATGAGATTTTGAGAGGGGACATGGTGGTACCGTAGCCTACCCTGGCTGCTCACGGGTGGGCGGTGCACTCTTCGGGCATCCGCGTTTATTACCGAAAGAGATCTAAAGTGGGCTTCACCGGGTCAGAATTGGGATACAAATAGGCCGGGGATGGACCGGCGGGGTCTTTTCGTTTATGTGGAGATGGGGTGATATCATTCCGGTTACTCTGTGGATACGAACACAGTGAGCAAAGTCAAGAACGTGCGGACACTGTAAAGGTTTTGCTTTTACATCTTCCTAGGAGCTTCGTCCGGGAACTTGTAGATAATTTGCCCTCGTACGGGCAGCAGTTAAGCAGGCAATTCCAGACACAAGGCCTCTGTAGTGGCTCTGTTGCATGCACCCGAGGATTCCAGAGAATACAATAGCCGGCGATGTTTACCGTGACTATAGGGTTGTCCTAGTACCTGGAGTACAGTATCATATCTTGTTTGAGCAATTTGTCCTATCGTACGGCCACTTTTGGAGGCCCTCCGGATAAATCGGGTGGAGGAATTAATATCCCCTGTAGCTTTATGACTCGAAGGATTAGTTGAGGGTTGGCAAGCATGGAAGCGTCTACGGTATCTCGAGCACTATGGGAGATCTTGGCATCCCCTCATTCTGCGCCACATCTATAAAAGGGAGTTTATCAAGCACCTTCGATACGAGGAAAAACATGGTATTCAATCAGCGTAGGAAATCCATGGGAATTTATTGAAAAAAACAAAGCAATTTCTTTTGCATCAAAAAACGTTGCCGAGAATGGTGATGGTATTTTTGGTTCGCATGCTCCATGTAAAAGATACATTCAAATACAGTGGCTGTGATGCGTCTGCGGTAACTTTTGACCAATTCAACTTAGGAGCGGGAAAAGGGTTATTCTAACCTTATGGAAATTTCTGGCTATCGGCAGGGAATACCAGCTGGTTACTCGGTAAAACAACCCACGACTGCCGTAGGGTGCGGTTTTCAAAAGTATCCAGATGCCTTGGCGCCTTGGCGTCCAAATTTACCCTCAATTCTCCAACCTTGGCGCCAAGGCATCCGGATACTTCTGAAAACTCACCACAAGACGGTACTACAGCAGTAGAATCTCAGGAAAATCGGAATGGCGCTAGTGAGGATTTTCTTGAACCTGCCCAATCGTCGCTCTCTATGGTTAAACTGTGGTGAGTTGGCGTTCTTCGTGTCCTCCTGTTGGTCCGGTCGGCTGAGTTTCACCTTAGTTTGTTTTAGCGCCTTTCCGACTTTCATGAGATTCTACTCGAGTACGGCACTTGAATAGTTATCGCGGTGTGCTTGGCACTGCCGTTCTCGCTTGGTCTCCGAGCGCTTCTCTCGTCTCTAAATGTAGATTACAGTGCTCGTACGGGCAACATAGGACACTCTCCTACTGCCAGTGCAGACTGCGAAAAAGCTCCCGAACTTGGCATTCGTAACACCACCCCTCACTTGTACCCCTGTGGTACTACCGTACCCGAGTATATCTGACACAATGTTCAAGACACCCGCTACCAACTAATTGGCTCAAGTCAGAGAGTTTCCCAGGAACCTAAGCGCCACCCCTCACTTCATCTATCCATCCCATGACCGGTAGTTGCTTCCCGGGCCGTTTTTCAAAAGAGCGCCTACGGTATTGGTGCGACTGGTTGCTCGGCTGTTTATGCACGATCCTTGGCTTTTTGAGCTTTGCAAAGAAGGTGCGGTACTGGACACCTTTCACCGTCTATGGTATACTTTACTATGATTAGACTTTGATAAAGTGGTCGATTTGGGGGTTTTACACTGGTGATGTAGTGACTAGCCAGCTATAACTAAGTCTTTATTACTCGAGTCACGCAATGATATTTGCTACCTTTTAGAAGTGGAAGATGGGTGGAGATTTGGGAATACGGTAGGCTTTGCGTTAACATTTTGGAACTTATGAAGAGGCTCTCTGAACATTTACAGGAAGGTTTCTGCATCTTAAGCACCTCGCAGACAGGCCTTCGCCGCAAGATAAGGGAAGCCCCTGCTGTGATGGAATTCGGTTATCATATAAAAGTCGTTTGTGTTGCTATGGGGGAGGGATAGCAGGCTGTTTTTGGGAATACCGGTAGCAGTTGACAACACACCCCCCCTGCCACAATCAAATAGTAAGCCTCCATGAGATATCCCATGCCTCTGGAATATATACCCCCTCGTTGAGACCTGAGGAGAAAAAGTGTTTGTACCTTACTTTTTCCCACCCAAAGCCCACCACATCCCGTCATGTCTTTTCACCAGCACAGAATGGACGACCCGGTGTCGCCCTCGTCTCCCCGGGAAGGCAATTCTGACTTTGACCCTAGGGACAGCAGTAACCGCTACGGAACCGGAGGGTCTACACTAGATCCCGCATATAATCCGCTACAACGGCACCCTAGCAGTTCAAGCCTATCCTCCGAAGGGGAAGATGGAGACGAAAGATCAGAGCTACACTACTACCTCGCCGGCCCACCACAGCGAAACCCTAGCGAGCGAAACCCCATCCCCCGGGAGCCGCCGCTAGCCCGCCCTACTATTCATACGTCCTCAGATTCAGGCCGAACTAGTTTCTCCCCCGTAAAACCTACCCCTCCAGGGCACTGGGTGCAAACACTAGGTATCGTCTCCCCAGTAGCCATGATGGCCGGACTATTCCTTCTCGGAATAGCCTTCACTATAGGCCACTACGTATTCTATAGGTCCTGGCAGGACCATATAGTTGATGGGAACTTAGAACAAGAATACATTATCCGAGCTGGCACTGCGTTTGCGTTTCTGTCAAAGGCATCGCTAGTTGGTGCTGTCGTTGTCGCTCATAAGCAGATTGCATGGGCCACTGTACGCAAGAGGGCTATTACCATAGACGGGATTAACGCGATGTTTGTTGCGCCGACGGATCTTACCTCGTTTTGGAATGGGGATATGTTGAGGAGGGCCAAGACCACCACTATACTTGCGTTACTGACTTGGTATGTTGGCTCTTCTCTTTCGGGGGCGTTGAGGGATTATGCTGATGAAGAAGAGTAGGTGCATTCCTATATCTGCGATTGTAACTCCCGGCTCACTCTCCGTGAACCTTGTCCAACGACAATATAACATCTCAGCGCTCATCCCCTCCACAAACTTTAGCGATCCAACAGACTTTGTAGCAAGCCTAGGACTTAGTGTCCTCCAAGACGGGACTCGAGGAACGAATGCCCCCACGGCAATGTCCGGCGCAACAGTAGCACCAAGTGCACTCCTGTCTAGGATCGTCAGCACGACCGCGACCAGTGGCGCTATCCTCCCCATTATGTCCCCAGAACAAAATTCCTCTTATGTATACAGCTTTCACGGCCCCTCTTTCCGGTGTATATCGGCGGATACCCGAGTCAGGCAGGCAATCCAGCGAACAGTGAACTACGATAAGTCGGGAAGAATCCGGTACGCCGCAATATATAATCCCGAAATCAAAGGCGATACCTGCAGCATATACGTAGGCCTGGCCTACAAAACCACAACTCAAAACGGGACATACTCTATGTGTTCACCAAACGGAGGAGGGTGCATGACTAGCCACGTCCAAGAAACGAAATTCGACGATCCCGACTACGGCCAAGCGTTCTCCTGCGAACTCTATAACACGTTTTTCACTGTGAATGTTACCTTCCGGGGGTCCAGCCAGATAGTTGGGATCCAGAAGTTGGAGCACTTGAGCCCCGTTTCCTGTGTGCCATTGGGGCCACCTGTAATTGGTCGCCAGCCGCCCGAGGGGTGGAAAGCTTCCTACTCGGTCTTTGCTGCCATGGGCGATGTGCTCGTCGGGAACGTCACAAAGAACCGTGAGAGTGGGTTCGAAGGTTTTAGTCCCGTCTCATGGGGCACTAAAATCCTCCAAACAGGACTGATCGGCAGCTCCGATTTCGCAAGCATGAATATAACCAACCTCCCCAACGACGTGTACACAGGACCACTGGCTCGGGGGATAGAAGAGCTATCGCGGAACATCACTCTTAGCCTCCTCAGCTCCGATGCGCTCGGACCACGGGTGAAAAGTGACGTGCTCGTCACACGGCAGAGCAACAGATACCTTTTCAATGAGAGGAACTTCTGGCTCGCCTATGGCATCGCTATCTTCGTGACAGCGGGAGCGATAGGCGTTGGTGTCGTGGCGTACTTAACGAATGGAGTTAGCTTCGAGACTAATTTTTCTACGGTCATGGCTACCACGCAATCTGGTGAGATACAGGAGTTAGTCCGGGGTGTCGATGTTGATTCTAGGGAGTTACAGAGTGTGGTTGGCGGGAGGAAAGTTAGGTTACAAAGGCTGGAGAATGGGGACCAGAGGTTTGTTCTTGTGGGTGAAGCGAAGGGATAAGATGCTGCTTTCCATCGTTTTGGTGTCCTTGGTATTCCCGGGGGGGTTTGGCGCTTTCAGGTTGTATAATTTTTTTTTTGGCCGAGATGTATATTAGAATCATAGGATATCACTATGTGGCTGGGTTGGGGCTTTGCTCGCGCAACCCCGCCAGATATAATTAATTCAGGGAGTCCATGAAGGTGCCATAGCTCCTTTAGGGATATACGAGCTAGTTCCTTCACGGGTACATCTGTCGCAGGGGGAATACGGTGTTGCATTTCTACAAGTGATCGACCTTTATCTAGATGATCAAGTATCGCAATTGGGCCCGGGCTGAGATCGGGTCGCCCAGGTGGCAAGCCTGGGTAGCCCGAAAAAGTCCGGAAGAAAGCCACCCCAGGACTTGCGCCATCCCCAAGCTAGTCTCCTGTTGAGCAATTTTCAGCCTCACATTTTTAATTACCGTACCCCTCTTCATCGTGCCTAGCTTTGATTCTTCAAAGGTTATTCTCAAGTACCAAGCAAACAATTAGTGATTTGCGACATTCCCTTAGTTCAGATACTATTCAAGCACTTCAATGTCTCCAAAGTTGGCAATCAATGGCTGGAGTGGGGGTAAACCTCTGGAACCGTTTTGGAAACTCATCACCGAGGATAATTGTTGCATGCTCAAGTTGTTTTCCAGATATTTCTTGTTTTCCTTTATCCGGGTCACTTAGTCTCATACCTCTCATCTCCTGTGATTCCTAGAATTAGCGCTGCTTGAATGTCTCCCAAGTACCAAAGTTGAAATAATTGACTTCTTTAAATAGAATTGGATCAATCCCTGCTCTTGAATAGATTGGGTCAGGCCGGGTTCGGGTTGGACCGAACTTAAGAATTTACGGCCCGGGCTGGCCCATTGCAGGGCTTGACCAGTATATGAGATCTCATGATATTGGTATTGCTCGCGGTTCTATCCCAAGATTTCCCATTTGTAGCAGGGCCTACAAAACCGCAACTTGAAACGGGACCTACGAACTCTGTTCACCAAACGGAGGAGGGTGCATAGCTGTCCCCGTCCAGGAAACAAAATTGGACGATCCTAAATACGGCCAGGCGTTCTCCTGCGAACTCTTCAACACATCTTTCACTATGGATGTCACCTTCCAGAATTCCAGGCAGATGTTCGGGATCCAGAAGTTGGAGTATTTGAACCCCGTTTCCTGCAACCCATTGGCACCACCCCTAAGTGCTCACCCGCAATCCGGGGAGTGGCAAGCTTCCTATGCGGTCTTCACCGCCATGGGCGATATGCTCGTTGGGAACATCACAAAGAACCGTGACAGTGGGTTCGAAGGTTTCAGTCCCGTCTCATGGGATACTAAAATCCTCCAGACAACACTGATCGGCAGCTCCGATTTCGCGAGCATAAATATAACCAACCGCCCGAACGACGTGTACGCAGGACCGCTATCTCGGGGGATAGAAGAGCTATCGCGGAACATCACTCTTAGCCTCCTCAGCTCCGATACGTTCGGACCACGGGTAATAAGTGACGTGCTCATCACACGGCAGAGCAGATACCTTTTCAATGAGAGGAACTTCTGGCTCGCCTATGGCATCGCTATCTTCGTGACGGCGGGAGCGATAGGCGTTGGTGTCGTGGCGTACTTTACAAATGGAGTTAGCCTCGAGACCAACTTTTCTACAGTCATGGCTACCACGCAATCTGGTGAGATGCAGGAGCTAGCCAGGGGCGTTGACGTTGACTCTAGGGAGTTGGGGAGCGTGGTTGGCGGGAGGAAAATTAGGTTACGAAGGCTGCAGAATGGGGATCGGAGGTTTGTGCTTGTTGTGGGTGAGGCTAAGGAATAAGGTATTTTCTTCTTTTGTTTCGGCATTCTTGGCATCTTCCGGGGTGCTGGCGCTTTTACTTTGTATTCTATTTGTTTTTTGGTTGAGATGTACATTATATTAGGATCATAGGATATCACTGTGCGGTTGGGTTGAGGTTTTGCTCGTGTAGCCCTGTCAGACATAATTGATACAGGGAGCCTATGAAGCCGCCATAGCTCCTTTTAGGAATATAAGAGCTAGTTCCTTCGCCGGTACACGAGTCTCAAGGGGAATGCAGCGTTCCATTTTCGACAAGAGGTCAACCATTACCCAAATTTGTATAGTCCCCCTACTTCGCTCAGAAGATGATGAAGCTCATCGATATTGCATTCTATCGTCTTATAAGAACCTCAGACGCGGCCCGTAACCAAAACTCCTCAAGCCTAATAGTTTTGCTTCTCGGACCAACATGACAAGTGTGAACGTGCTGAGTTATCTGGTCATCTATTTTTGGCCGATGGAAGCTTGACTTGACTCTTCCAGTTATTTTATATGCCCTAAAGTGTCTCGCTATATTGGCGCCATGCTTAGGGATTGAGTTTGTAATTGGGGGGGTAAACTTTAGACTTAAAAGCTGTGAGTTGGGCAGTGTTCTCAACGGGGCAGTCCAGGACCAGGACGGGCGGCATTTTGTCGTCCCGTCCAGTCATTTTCTGAACTTGCCCGACAGGTAAGAGCTAAGGACCACGACGGACGGCATTGTGTCGTCCCCCGCC
>QOVD01002938.1:0-29129 GCA_003521225.1 Tuber microsphaerosporum | reverse complement strand
GTGGAGTGACTGGAGGGGGAGAAGCAGCAGGGGAAGGAGTTGCAGGCGTCGACGGTTTCGGTTGCTGTGTCGCTGGCGGAGGAGCAGCAGCACTGATTGCAGGAGGAGGACTAGCAGTGCCGGGAACTGGTGCAGGCCCGCCGCCTGGAGCGGCAGGCTTTGGTGCTGCTGCTGCTGGTGCGTGTACTGGTGGTGGCTGCACCGGAGCGGGTAGCTTAGCACTTGGAGGGTTTTTAGCTAAACTTAGGAGGCTTCTACGAACTACTGGCTTATCTGGCCCGTCGCGCTTTATCCTTTTCGGATGTTAGCCGGTCTTCATTTTTCGTTCTCAAATAAAAATGACAAGCTTCGGGTAGCTGATATTCACTTATGATGAATTTCAACGGGATTGAATTTAGTCCCGTCTTCCTCTACTGCTCCGCTGTGCTTTTCTATGTTGACGTTCAGATTGGGCTCTGTAGGATCTTGCCGTGCTAGCGGAGCGCATGTTGTGGAAACAAATAGGAGCGCACCGCAGATTACGGCCGAGAGCTTGAACCGGGTCATTGTGATGGCCTGGGGATGGTCAAACCCCTACAATATGCGTTCGGCTCGTGCGTCGCGGTGGAAATTGAGGCTCAGCTAACCATACGTTCATATCTCGTCAGTATTGTAAAAATCTGCATTGTTTTAATAGCGAATCGCTCACCAGCTATTCAGAGGGCTCAAAGGCAGAGTTTCGTAGAAAAATATGTACGAATGAAAAGATCAACCTAAGGTCAACTTAGGGGCGATAAGGTGAGAGAATGGATAGGTACGATAAGTGACCTGGTCTATGCAAAGGGAGGAGGGGAAGTCAATACTCTAACGAACCTAGGGTGCCGGGAGGTCTATTCACTTATACCTCATGCTAAACCTCCGGAATTATGTTCTATTAGCATATACGGTGACCTACTTGCCCCCGGCCAGTCAACGATAGCTTCGGTGGCTTCATTTAGTCTGCTGGGTTAAGGGTATCTGGCCAAAGGAGGGTCGTTTTCCATGGTACCCGGTGGGTGCAAAGTTAAGGGCAAAATTTGGACCAATGAAGCACCGATAAAGGTGTGACCCTAGAACTTCTATCTGGGCCAATATCGCTGGCTGCCTAATCTTGCTGATTGTTCTCTGCGATCCTCCAGATGTGGCACAGGGAGGTATGGCATTTATGCCACGCCGGATTCTTGGCCTTTCTCGCACTAGTGTATAGGCTCTTGGGACCGACTGATATCGTCATAGGAGTGATGGAGGTAAAAGCATTGGTTGGCGGGTGCATAAGGTGAATGAAACAGCGCGGAAGGGGTTGGGGCACGGGCAGCCCTTTATAGAGGTAGGAATCAGTGGAATGGATTGTCGTGACGCCAGAAACCCTCGCTTTCGGCAATACTTCCTCTCGGCTATCGGGTTTTCTTTCTAAGATTTTTTCACAAGTATGAGTTCACAAAATAGGGCAATTGGCAGTGGGGTAAACTTACGAAAGTAATAGCAATGGGTGTGGATCGAGTTGTGGGGGTGGGGATTTCTGATGGTTAAGACACTAATTTCGCGTCGCCGATTGCCCCGTGACTTTTCTCTGAAGAGTCTATCTGTGCTTTCACGGCTAAGTGCGGTACCGTAGTGGTGGAGTTGCTTATTGTAGATAGATAGAGGTGAAGGATAGTTTAGAGAAGAAGGGTATGATGTCGTGGTAGTGGTTTTGATGGCAGAGGATACGGAGATGGCTGGATACCGGTAACTTATGGCAAACTACGAGGCTTCGCTTACAGCAAGGGTGTGTGAATGCGGTAAAGTTAGGCTCAAGTGAGGTGTTGTGCCGTATCAAGTTCACACATACCACAGAACCCCCCTGCCGGTATTCACAGACGAGATTCCAATCTACTCAAAGAACTCACAAGTGGGGATGGCCTTCGCAGTGGGATTCAAGCGTTTTGATCCAATCGGTGAAGCTCGGCCAAGTAGCCAACTACGGCACAGTGCCATAATGCTTGGGATTGTCCTCGGCACTGTCTCAGTCTCACTTCGGGCCCGGGGTATGGAAATGTCAATGATAGTTTGTTCTGCAACTGACCTCTAAACGAGTCGCCGGATGTCCCCTCCCACCCATTACAACTTACAGTATGATAAATTGATTCAAGTGTAGGTGGGTATACTGTATTCCTATTGTTACGTGTGACTGACATAACAGTGGTCCGCTTGCCGAGAATATATTTAGCAGAGTTACACCCCTTCAGAAGTGTTGGCTCAGGTTATGATATAAGGATTCTCGTTGTGAGCACATTACCAACCATATATGGTCGTAGCCTGGAATTTGGTCGGGGGATCCAGAATGATAGTATAAAAAAAAGGTCTGGGGCGATCAAGTATCATGAGGCTGACAGTTTACAGCACAGTCAAGGTGTGGTTTTATATGGTGGGTGAGTTCAGTGGGTTTTCGTATTATCGTGTTTACTGCAGATGCCTGGATACCTGTGCACGTTCACTGGCTAGAATTGTGTCTTGCTGTATGGTGGGTTATTTCCTTCGTTGTTCTGAGACCTTGTTGAGGAGGGTTTAGTCGATGCTTATCTTTCTTGGTACTGTCAAGTCAACCGTCTGGCCTCGGGTTCCTTTTCTTTATCTGGGGCTGTCCGCCGAGGAAAGGACGCGTACGTCTATTTTCTTCTGCACGAACTGAGGTTTAATGAGATAAGAATGAGGAAGAGGTGAGGGGTTTGGCATATGCAAAGAGCATTCGAGTATATAGAGTAATGAGTTTTCCCTCCCCTCCCCAGGTACACATTCCTTATGCAGCAACACCCTCGCCCAGGCTTGGATACATAATAGAAGACTTGGCCTTCAACTCCTCCCTCCCTTAACGTTACATCCTCAAACCAACGATACATGCAAAGCCTAAGCCAGATGTTTTCCCTGTCCGAGTTTATGACCAGAACTGCACGTTCTTCGAGGAGGAGTGGCCTACCAGTCAGACCTCCGAGCGGAAGCCCCTCCGAGCCAAGAACCTCCATTGTTCATGAAGGAGCCTTAATAGCTGGGGTTATGAAAGTGACTGTCAGGCTTCGTGGCGATTTTGATGGAATGGTTCATACTACTTCGGTCACGTTCCAGTAAGTACTGTGTTGTTCTTTCAGCGGAGGAATGTGGACTAATTCTTCAACAGCGCTTTTGATGGACTCGGAAGGCAGATAGACGCAGCACTAAACAGACATTTCGGGGCAGGGGCAGTTGGAATTGCCTCGCCCACAGGAAAGGTCATCACCGAGGATTATCAGATGTATCAACTGCGCTACCCGGGCTATTCTTATACCTTTTGCAACGTGGTGTACGACCGGGGGTACGAAAACCAGCATCCGCCAATCACGATCCCTTCTCAAAGAATCCTCCTCGAAGTTGCCGACGACGATATAGCTATCGACGGTGGAGAAAGAATACGCTATGTTGACCCTGCCTTCAATTATAGCACCACATATATAGACCACGCTGGACTATCCGTCACGAAGCCGGAGCAACACGTATATCAGAAGCAGCTTGCGGTACAAAGAGGCGACTATTACGTCCCTCACAGTGAGCTTCCATCATATGAGTGTGTTCCACCAAGAAAGCTGAGCCAGAGGGTTGGAGATGCGTGTTTTGCTTGCGTATGTTGCAGGAGTTGGATAGCACATTTTTTGGAAGAATATGGAGGGCAGGCTTTAGAGACGATGGCCAGTAGGGGTCCAAGCAATTCCCGTTCTGCACGACGGAGGGTTTTAGCTAGCCACCGGGTGATGTACGGACATGATAGGCCGTTACGTGCGAGAGATTTTGATGGGTTGAGCTTGGAGCAGAGGAGAACGTTGGTAAGGGCTCGGGGGAGTGCGATTGCTGTATGATTCTCTATACTGTACATATCTTAGTGTATAGTCTTGCACTTACCTGGGGCCTAAAATATCCAAGGTTTGGGGGTGGAGGTCTCCTAAGCCCTGATGGGCTAAGCCTCCGCCTCATATTTAATGGGCTTTTCTTAACACTGTTTTTTTTCTTGCAAGGGGTGGCTGGGGGTACTGTTTTTGCTGTTTCTTTTTCTTTTTCTTAGAAATTTCAGATCATGGCATTGGGGTCGGTGGCAACTTACCTTATCATATAAATCTTCCGGTCCGAGTCCGATTTTTTGCTTCTATCCGCTTAGCCGCTCAAGATTCCACACTTCCTTCCTTTTCGCCTAGCTTTTTTTTAACATAGTCTCTAGTGGGGGTGCCATGATATGTATGAACAGTCTCCTAGAATCAACCTTTCTGGGAGACAGGTGGTCAGTGGTTCAATCTTCTGTTTTCCCCGACCGACTTGTAGAGGGGTTGCTAGGTAAGACTAATTATGTTCTGCATGAAAGAGGCGACATTAGTCATATAATCGAGGCTTCTAAGGTCCTATACTGCAGGTTTTTTTCGGCAGGATACATATATATAAGGTAAGACAATGTTCTCTCCCGATTCATAGAATGTCACTCGTTAAAGTCAGCATCTGGATCGGCCCAAAGGTGCCTCTTGTAGTTATCCGGCTTCACTTAGGCCTATTTGGATACTACCGCTCCTCTCCGTTGCCCCATACAAAGGCTGAAGGGAAACGGTCGTTTGTATAAGGCAACGGAACGAAACGATAGTATCCGAGCACGCTCCTAGTTTAATCGTGGTGTGCCGGGGAAAGGTGCGATCACGAAGGGACGTGTGGCCTAGATGTCATGCTTACTAGAAATCATGCTCTCCTTGCGATGGTATGGCAATTGGGGATCCCTTCGTTAGGGTAGGCCCTTCAAATAAGGGTAAGTACTGAAGGGAACCTCAGGCCGATAGCATCTTACCTATCAGTGATTAAGTTAGATTCCGGGGAAGGGGGAGCTAACATGATCGGCTAGGGATATATGACCCAACTCACTCTCTATCGGTAGGCTTATTTGACAGCACTAGCCCATCACCACATCCCCATTTAATAATCTTCCTGCCTTGGATTGCGCTATGGCCGAAGGGGGATGGCGTATGATATGACCAATCCACGAGCAGCCTGCCCTTTGGAGAGACCAACTCATTCAAACAGCTCTGATCCATGCCACTACCCATCCCATTCTCCCATCTCTTCCCTGTCGGCCAATCCGATCCGACCAACGTCCACAAAATGCCGCTGGAGCTCACCACCTCGCACTCCCTCCCAGCTCACATATTCAAGAACCGCTCCCTAATCCTCCTCAGCACCCTCCTTCTCCCGATATCAACGGTAATCTTCCTCAGTCTCTTGAAAGAATGCCTCCAGCCAAGTCCAGCGGCCCTCGTTCTCCCGCCGGAAAAGCGCAAAACAGTGATGGTCAGTTCCCTGGAGATGACGAAGGGGCAATCGTTAGCGCGGAACTTTTATCTTGCCGGTCATAAGGTAATCGGCATTGATATCGCTCGCGGGGGAGTAATTTCTAGCGGAAGGTTCTCGCGGGCGGTGGGAGCTTACTACGTCGTCAACTCGCCGGTCTCAGAGGAGGACGGAGGGCACCAGAGGTACGAGGATGTGCTGAATATCATCAAGAAAGAGAATGTAGATTTGTGGATCTGCGTATCTGATGTGGCAAGTACCATCGAAGACGCCGTCGCCGCGGAAAAGATCCGTCGGGAGACCAAATGTGAAGTTTTCCAGCCATTGCCAGAGACCTGTAGAATACTCCACTCTATCTAAGGCCAAGCATAGTTGATTCCTTGACCTTGTAAGGTGGCAATAACCCAAACAGTATTGAGCGAGTGAATATCCAGTTAGTGAATCCTAGCCAAGTTTCCCTTCTGTTCCGGACTTTAAGAATAGCGATCAGATATTACTGGTAATATTTAACTTATTTATGCCCCGACTTCTTCCGCAAGAGCATTTGGCCCGTTTTTTTGTAGTTTTGATTGAAAAAAGTGTTATTGGGGGATATGGCAGCTACCGTACGTCTCGTATGTTTTGGAGATTGCACATGCAAACATTCGTCGCACTGTGTGAATAATATCATTTACTCACAAGCCCCGCAGGCATTGAGGTTCAATGAGCCTGCGTCTCAACAATTTGCGCGTCCGTCCCTCGATAATCCTCAGCGGGGATCAAACCGGTCGAGTTGGATACCGGTAGGAGCCCTGGTACCGCATATCACCGCCAAGCTGCGTAGGACGAATGGGGCAATCCGCCCTGAAATGAAAAAGGTGTTTAGTAGGATCACTTCCGTGGGACTTTCTTCAAGAGGGCTGATATGTGAATTGGTCTTGGCTCTTTGCATGCAAGGTGGATTGATGTCATTGAGCTCCTGTATGATGTTACCCCCTAACAAAGGCCCTCGTTGACGGAAAGATAAATGAGCACTCGAACACGGCATAAGCTTAGTGATGGCATTGGCAGGTCAATTCACTGCTTCGCAAGCAGATTTGCCCTCGCTCGTTGAAGCCGTCAGGGCCGTGGACATTTACAACCACGGTGATCCATGAGATGACGGGAACCTGCATGGTGTGATGTACCGGATATGCGTTGAGCGGGATGTGCCAAGGGGGCGAGTGCGCTACTGTGATCCTGGGACCACAATTGGAGTATTGGAGATTTCTAGCCCAGGAGGCAGAGCGATACATGATTGTTATAGAGGGTAAGTGGGATTAGAGGTTTTGTTTCAAAGGCGCTTAGAAGAGGTATGAGTGAAGGGAACAAGATGGCAAGAGAAGCCACAAGTGAATTTACAGTACTGTAGGGGGTACGATATGTTCAAACGCAGGACCAACCACCACCATCGCCTCCCCAGTAAAGTATAATATAATAATCCGCAAAGCGAAAGGAGGCAATCCGGCAGAACTCCAGACATGCCCCTTCTAACACTTTCGCAAGTGAGGCTAAATAAGAATGGTGTGCTTACAGTACGGTATTACCACCCCACGCCTTACCTTAATTCTGATTGATGCCATCACGATGGATTACTATGTGTTGAATGGTATTTGTGGAATGGCATGGGAATAGCAAGAATGGAATGGCTGAAATGGATACCAGAGGCTGGGAATGCTTAGTGTAGGATAGTCCACTATCTGCAACCTTGGGAGATAAAAATTTTCAAGAAAATGGATATTCTTAGGTTTATGGAACTAAGTTTTTTGTTTATATTCTACAAAACCCGTCGTCCATGGGCATAGTGTTCGAATAATACGGTACGTTACCGTACCTTACACGATTGATACCATACGGTAAATTACTGTAAATTACACTAGGAAGGTAAGATACCGGAAAACGGCATCTCCCCCCTTGAATTCTGATGTCAGGTGATCCTGTCTTCCATCGCATATGTTTACGTCAAGTTGAAGTAATCAACTCCCCGCAGAGTATCAACTAGGCTAGGCATTCTTGGCAAGATATGGGCATCGCACTAGGATCCAAGATCATGATCTGAAGCTTTATGACGGTCGGTAAACGGAGCCTGGTAAGTTTACCGTACATTACCGTACGTTACCGTATCGTAAAACATCGTTATTGGATCACAGAATAATGGTTCCAAATAACTTGTGAAGTCGTTTCCATTGACCATTAGCGTTCAGAACGCCGTACTCCTTGAGACAGGCTTCGAACAACTTCCCGGATAATTGAGGAATCGCGTTCTCCTCACTCTCATCTTGACTTCCGTCGTCATCACGGTCAGCATTTGAGGGTCTCCCAAGTTCGTCGTACTTGAGCTGTTTATGTGCAACCGGCTTTTGCTTGTTGTTGCGGCGTCTACGCCGCTTTTTTCCGCGCGGAGGTTGATGCAGAGTGTCAAACGGAGAAGCCGCCGTTTTGCTAGGTGTTTTGAACTTTAGATGTTGATCCTTCACCTCTCCGAGGTTTCCCCAAAGGATGAACAACTTTTCTCGCAGTGCACTTAGTTCCCGTCGGTCCGTATGAAGACTAGTTATTCTGGTTAGTATACTAAGCTGCACGAGCCCACTTGTGAATCTCTTACTTTGCGGCTGGCCGTCCCAACAAGTATTCTGCGTCCTGTCCCTCGACAATAACCCTGAGAGTTGAACCATCTTCGCCCTCAACTAACAAGGCAAACCTCCATGTCCATTCACTGTGCTCCATTTGTTGAACGGCAAAGTCTTCTAGTTGCTGAGGTAGGTAATCGATAACTCTACAATAGATCTTGTAGATTCTATTAGCGAACGGGCCATCTAAGTCCTGTGGTTCGGCAATCTCGGAAATTGGTGTGATGGGCTGGCTGGCCCTGAGGGCCCGAACTATGAGCACCCGATTAGCATCGACCAGAAGACAAATCGTCTAAAGAAAGGGTCATCATACTGTTCACATTCGCCTCTACCCTCCTTTCCTCCTTCTCCTGCTCCTCCCTCTTAGGCTCTTCCGGCTTCCCCTCCATCTTCGTCATCTCTTCCTCGTATCTCAGTTTGTCATGTTCAAACCTCCTTGTGTATTCCTTGCAGCGAATTGCAATCTGCTTCACTCTTGGGTCATCCATATTCTTTATCAGACTGACCATAACCTTTTCTGGAAACTGCCGATCTCCATTTAAGGTCCCCTCGAGTTTCCCGTCCCCATTCCTCTTCGCACGCACATTTTGGAGACTGACGTGGGCGCCAACGTAGAACAACCTATTGGCAGCCACGGCATGATTATCCCACAGAGTTACTTGAAGAGTATATTGCCCCCATGGACCCGGCCAATCCTGATTTCCCAAACTCCTTCCCCGACCAGTATAGTCGAAGTCGTCATCTTCGCCTCCAGCTCCGATCCTTCGGGACCCACCCCATTCATAGGAATGTAACATGGGATTCTTGGTGTAGTCCGTAAGGTAAACTGTGTAATTGCCATTCCCCGGGAAGGTTTTGACAACAACCCCTGCAAGATCGTAAAAAGAGCCAATCTGCATATCCCTGATCAACCCAGGCCTTCGCCTCTGGCTGCTGCTGAGTTGGGATGAGGAACAAGTGTCTGGAGCCGCACCTTTCGAGACAAAGGACTCCCGTCGAGACTTCCACCACTCTCGCAATCCCTGAAAATAGGCTAGCTCGTCTGCTTTGATTCTGAGGGTGGAGGGATATGAAGTTATCAATGGTACACCCTTCGGATGGGTCGGAGCATAAGAAATTATCCAGGTTGTATCAAAGGTGGATAGAGCGAGTAAGTGACCGTCGCGTCTAATCATCTTAACCCTCCGAATGAGAATTAAATCACTATTAGATTTAATCTCTGGCAAAAGTTCCAAGTTGGGTCTGAAGATGCGGATAGTCAACGACGTTTCAGGGAGAGCACGAGATCTATCACAAAGAGTGATAGTAGCCACCCAATCTAGAAACAAATATCAGCCCAATTGCTTTATCATTGACGCCGGGAAATTAACACCTGTGCCTCTTGTGGCAACCGGAGGGCGAAAATCAGCAACCACCCCAGCCAGATCGCAATATTCTCCGATCTTAGTGTCGACAGCAGTAGCGATAAAAACACAACCCTTAGGGAGTGGTGCCCCTTCCATTATAGTGAGTCCTTCGTTGAAGATGTTATGAAAATGGGTTGGGCTACTTGGGCGCTATTGAGTGTGTGGGTGATGGTGTGACAAGAAACAAGTTCCTGGAAGCAGAACTCGTCTGGGGCGACGCGGCGCGTCCTCCCCGTGTTGAGGCTTAAACGAAATTCAAATTGATGCCCCACCGATCTCACATTGAGGCTCTGCAAAACCCACCGCACTCTCGGATAAGCTGCAGTATTATCGAGGTTTGGCACTAGCTGCACGCACTCCATAGGGGGGTTGCAACGCGAGGTGCGAGCCAGGAGGCATTGCTGAGCGCAATTCAATTTGGCGAGCATGATTATTCACCACCATAGCAACCGATAAAAATCTACAGACATCATGGCAACTGTATCCCAGAAATGCCCTCTCACAATCCCTGCCCGGGCCCTGTGCCCACCAAGTCTGATGATAACATAAAATGGTTGTAGTCTTCGGTAATGAAATTCTATCCCCAGATCCAAGTCCTATGCTGTTGGTATAGGAGGTAAGATAGAGTGTACTAGTAACTATCACGTACTTCTTGCCCACTACAAGTATTTGAGTAGGACCTCGGTTACAATATTGAAATCCTCCAATCATAGGCTTTGTTTACCCTCCAAGTACAAGATGAAGCGCGTGCAGAGCGCTGCACTCCTGGAGTGCCTGCAAGCCCCCGCACTTCGAGTCTGCACTCCAGCAACCCTAACCCATGTTGTTACCGTGGCAACTGGAGTGCGTTCAGCATTGCAAAACCTCGATATTATCCACCCCTGTCAGAACTACTAATTACTACTCTGCCACAACAAAGCCGAAGAAACTTCTTGAATAAGTTAAAAAGAACAAGTGGTAAAGGCCTACCTGACTGAACCTCGTCCATTACCATACCAATTCTTCTAGGCTGGGCACAAACCTATCCTCTACTTCTCGCTCTCTATTTGGCCGTACAAGTAAAGCCGGTGATTAATATGAACGTGAGTTACAGGACCCCTAGGGCTAGGAGGGTTGAGAAGTGCGTTCACAAACTACCTGCAAGAAACCAGCGAATGAATTGACAATTAGCCAAAGCCCCCCCCCCAGGTATCTGCCTGAACGCCTCGGCGGCCACTCGGTGCCTTTTTGAGACCCCTCGAATAGCCGCTACCATCGCCCGTCGGCCGTATAGCTCCGCTGAGGCCTAGTCCAACCCCGCCGCGCCGGCCAATCCCCCACCAGTCAATCCCCCACTAGCCAATCCCCCAGCAGTTAATCCCACCAAAGGCTCCCTCAAGCTCGTTGAAGCGCATGGATAGTTTCCACGGAAGGATTGGTGGGACATCGCTGCTGGAGTTGTCATGTCACGACCGCCTTTGCTTACCAGGGACCTCCCAGAGTTCGAACAATCCTACTACTTCTATCAACGACGGTTAAATGATCGCCTACAACTCCCATTTGCCCGTTGGTTTTATTTCAAGAAGGGGACTTTAGCTGAAGATGAATGGAAGCGGAAAAAGGCTGCTGAAGAACGCTATCAACCTTATGGGCCTCGAGCATGGGCTGATGAGCTGCTGAAAGGGAGCACCGAGCACAAGCTCGATCCATTGAAGGATTACGAACGTCTGGTCGCAACCACGGTCATCGGAGAAGAGGAAACGATGTCAATTATGCACAGAGACCGTCCGCGTGACCACCCGCATTGAAGCGCTCCAGTTCATAAAATCGAAGGAATCCCGCGGGAATAATTACATCGTCAAGAGCATAGCCCCGGACGATGTGCCCCGCTCAGACATGACGCTATTCTCGCGGCCCACGACGGAAGAATCAGAGGCCTGCGTCTCTGAGCTTCCGATAAGCACTAACCACCCCTGGCTCTTCTAGGAGTACATCACCGGACCTAGATTCTCCACACACGTTGCAGCAAACGGACAGTTGCGGGCGTTTGCGGGGTGTCCATCGTTGGAGTTACCGATGCACTACCAGGGACTAGAATTTTACAGCAAGCACACGTTGAAGCTACAGGAGTTTACGCAGCGGTGTGTGAAAAGTTTTGAGAACGGATGCTTGACCGGACAGGTCTCCTTCGATGTTCTTATAAGCGAGGGCAAAGAAGGGGAGCTAACATTATTCCCGATCGAGTGCAATCCGAGGACTCACACTGCCGTTGTGCTATTAGAGGACGCGCCCGAGCAACTGTACCAGGCCTACTTATCCCTCCTCGAACGGGCCTCGGAGAAGCAGAATGGAGTTTCGGACGTGAAGTATTTCGTCCCTGACCAGACCGAGGGCAAGAAGTATTACTGGTTCGGGCACAATCTCGTCACGCTCTTCTTCCTCCCCTTGATGGAGGGGGACCGAGTGGTAGAGGGCTTGCGGGAATTCTTCACCCATCCGTTTTTGTGGAAGGACGCTACTTTAAGGATGTGGGACCCCGCGCCTTTTTGGTGGCTCTATCATGTTTACTGGCCCTCCTTGTTTTGGCGGTGCCTTGTTTCCGGGACCAGGTGGAGCAGAGTTAATGTCAGCACTACGAGAATATTTGAGATGTGATTAAGTCTTTTCTTTGTTTCTTTTCTTTTCTTTTCTTAGAATTTAAGACACCCTTGCTTGAATGGTGGCCCAAGTGATATTTTGTGAACGGCGGCTGCACCTGGGCGTCCGGATGTCCTCTAGATCTGCTAGTTGACCGGAGAGGGGCGGGAGATATAAGGGATTAAAAATAATTATTTCTGTTCATAGTGTATCACTCATGCTTCTCAGCGCTTGGGGTTCTCGAGTTTTTCTTATCATAGGAGGATAAATGGTACTACGTGTACATGACACATTGGGCCGGTATTGATATTAATTGTAAAACCTAGCAGGGTAAAGCAGATGAATCCCGAACACACTTCGCCTAGTGAACACTCCAACCTAAACCTCCTACCTAGCGCGCTCCCCAGTGGGACAGAGGCAATATCCGGCTGGGAAACCTGGCTGGATAAGAACTCCGGTATGGCCATCTCCACAGAGGTAGTTAGGAAGGCGGAAACATCGAAACATTGAAGTACGGTCTGGGAATATAAAGGATTGGTAAGTGGAGATATACAAGGGGCAGAGTTCCCGGAATGAGGAGTTGGTCTTGGTTCGCGCAATAGCTCATCGCAGCTTGGGATGTCCTTGTGTCGTATCATACCTCGGGACGATGGAATGATGATTTTACGAGGGAAAAAAAAGAATTTCGAGTCGAGTGGATTAGGGAACTTGTCGGGAAGGGAGGGAGGAGATTTCTTTGGTAAGGGGGAAGTAGTAAAGCTGGAGTAGTGTAGGCATCAAAGGTATGGAGGTAAAATACCTGCATGATGTGTTTGATTACCATGCCATTAAAAAGGAGGTTTACATGTACAGTATCATTGGCGCCAGGACTCTCTCCGGGTAAAGGTGGGGCCGAGGAAGAAAAGGGGGTCAGGGTGGCCACGCGCGGATAGTAGTTGGTGCTTGGGGAGGTAAGGACTCATTCGTACGGCCGTCCCGTTGCTGTTTTTCTCTCGAGTGAGGTTTGGTGATTCACCCCAATCTGATGGTGAGGTTGGCCCATTACATCTATTATACTATTTCGGACACGGTGCCTTGGCACTATGTAGCGTAAGAGAGTTCTTCTGTGAGGGTCGACAAGGTTCGGGGCACGGTCCTTAAGTTAATCACAGACAGAGATCATATGCTTGTCCAAATGCTTCTCTAATGATTGTTGGAGGGTGCCTCCTCAAGCCCTCTGAATGCTCCTGGATCATCTACTAACTTCCTATAAAATAGGAAGGTTGGCCTGACAAAGATTTCCGTTAGGGGCGGCGGGGCCATTTGTGTGGCCCATATTGCCCCTACTGGCTTTATGATCCCTCTTTTTGGATGGCCGCTTACGGTCTGGATGCTTCCTATGCTATTCACTCCATTGGTGGCGGTATCACCCGATTTAAAATATCTTTCAAGGAAATAATTTCTTTATTAAATCCCTCTGAGCTGCTGCGATAACCACATGGTACTTTATGGAGTATCCGAACGTGTTGGCATTGATTGGCGCTTGTATTGGTACCAAAGCGTCCGAATACTCTATAAATTACGAAGCACTCCTATTGTGGGATCGTACTGATAAGAAGCTGTTTAAGCGACATGTATAGTTTACGGACAATTGACAAGGTACGGGCAAATCGCTCCTTCTCCTCCTGGCAATGCTTTTCCGTTCAACTTCTCCATTTCCTCATCCGAAAGCTCGAAGTCGTACACGTCTGCGTTGCACTTGATTCTCTCAGGATTGTCACTCTTCGGTAGTGGGACAAAGCCCTTTTGAAGGGACCAGCGAATCAGTACTTGTGCTGGAGTGACTGAATGCGCCTCTGCGATGGATACAATGTCTGGATCATCGTTCTTTTGCGCACGGACAATAGGCGCGTATGCCTCCACAACAATGCCCTCTTTGACACAGTAATCCACAATCTCGCTTTGCTGAAGCCAAGGGTGAAGCTCGATTTGATTGACGGCGGGAATGGTCCTCGAGTATCCCTTGATCTCTTCCAAATGTTTTACTCCGCTATTTCTATTGTTATTATCTTAGCCAGTAAGTTACAGGAGGAAAACCTACAAATTGCTGACTCCGATATTCTTTGCTCCTCCCTCGCTCTTCAATTTCTCCAAAGCCTCCCACATCTCCCTTCTGCCGTCTGGGCCACTGGTAGGCACATGGATTAAGAACAGGTCAACCCATCCCAATCCAATCCGCTGAACACTGGCCCTTAAGCTCTCGAGAGTTGCCTCGACATTCCCTTCCGGCCTCATAATTTTGGTAGTAATAAAAACGTCGCTACGTTTCAAACCGCTTTGACGAACAGCTTCACCGACAGCTTCTTCGTTTTTGTAGAGCTTTGCCGTGTCAATGTGTCGGTAGCCCATATTGAGGGCAGCGAGACAGCTTTTAACGCATTGGGTCGGAGGAGACAGGTAAACACCAAAACCAATCCGAGGAATTTTTACAGGAGTATGAGGGAGGGGGAGGACATCTTGGATAGTGAACTTTGGCATAGTGAATTGTATCGTTTTTGTGAACAAAATGAAGCTAGGGGATTGGATTGAGTTGAGTTGAGTTGAGTTGATGAGAGGGTTTAAGAGCCGTCGAGAGGGGTTGGAGGGTGCTGGTGCGCATGACCAAAAGCAAGGGTTGTTGCGTCATAACAAGGTGACACACAATTCAATGCTCAATATAAGTACAGACTGTACCTAGCCGGCGTCTGTCAGTGTAATACAGATTGCTTCCAGATGCCAGGCATCTGCGCATAGGCGTAAGGCACACCCGTGGCCGTGGCCTGACCCGGACCCAGTCTCACTAAGTAGTTAGCCCCGGCACCATAGTTAATTACAGGTTAGTAGGTAACTTATTAAGGCCAAGGCATGAGCTATCGCTAGGAACGCTTTAGGAAGTGGTGAATGAACGAAAGACTTTTGTTTACATATCTATGTGGGGGTTCTTAGTTATCATATTGAAGCCAATAAAGACAGTAAATTCGACAAAAGTCTGAGCACAATCAATATCAAACACTGGGTTTGCCTTGCCGGCAAAGTAATTTCAGAGCCCACTGCTCCAAGAATGGCGTAACAGACCTCTTTTGCTACTATTATGATGAGTTGACCAATTAAAATTGGACGAGTGATAGGAATAAATTGGTCTGATGAAAAAGAGAATTGAGAAAGGGGTGCTTCTGAAGCAGGTCACCACCCAAAACTCGTCCCGCCCTACCACCAAACTAACTTCCGAGCCCATCACTGTCTGGATGGCGGAGTCGACCTCTTTCGTTACTATAACTTGATCAGTCGGCAAATCGCCATTGGGCTGATGACAGGAATGACCTAATTTGACGAGAACGGGAGTTGAGAATCGGGTGCTTTTGGAGCACAGTATGGTATCATGCTTCCACCTGGATGCTGTGCAATACCGGTAGTGGGTCTTTCTAAAACGCATCGACACTACGAGTAATAGTTCTAAGTAACGTCCGGTAGTGGGTATTTCTATTTCGGAAAAAAATTCCCCTATTATGTAAACGTAGACGAGAGGCTATGATACGGAGGCCTAGCAGAAAAATACTCCCAGGTATACACAGGAAATCTGTCTCACCCCAAATGTGTTCTTGGGTAATAGGTTGGTTAAAAGAACTAAGTTAATTCAGCAGCCTTTAAGCAGCGGCAGTTACGCTTTCACCCGGATTTTCATGCATTTAGATACATGAGTATTCCGTTTCCTCCGTTTCTCCACTTCCCCCCACGGCATCGCACTGGCCTAGCCAATCTCAAAAACCGCCCGGGAACTCGCCCACGCAGCACGTAGGGTGACCATTGTCCGGGGGACTGAGGTGACGCCCTGGTAGTAGTATCACTCGCCACGAGATCACCTCAATCGACCTCCCCGGCTAGGTGGCCCTACAGTTTACACTGCACCCGGGTGGGATACCCTACAGATATCCCCCCAAGGTCTCTGATGTTCAAAGAAACAAGCAGAAAGCTACATAGCCGTCAGCCAGTTTCCTAGATATGCATAAGCACACTGTAACGACTTACAAACTTGTTTCCACGGGCCGTGCTCTTCATAATATCTGCCCTCACATCATCGTCTGATATCGCCCTTGCTAGGCTTTATATTATTGGTTACAACGGATCGATACGGTCGGTCCCGATGTGGCCTTCCGGTAAGGAAATAGCCCAACCATCCATTCACGCAGGCTAGGAAGAACCTCCTTGCGGATTCATCCAAAGCGTCGATACGGATTCATCTAGAGCGTCAATTCGGGTTCGTCTAAAGCATCAATGCGGATTCGTCTAAAGCGTCGATGCGGATTCATCTAGAGCATCAATGCGGATTCGTCCAGAGTGTCGATGCGGATTCATCCAAAGCGTCGATGCGGATTCATCCAGAGCATCAATACGGATTCATCTAGAGCATCAATACGGATTCATCTAGAGCATCAATACGGATTCATCTAGAGCATCAACGCGGATTCGTCCAGAGCGTCGATGCGGATTCATCCAAAGCGTCGATGCGGATTCATCCAGAGCATCAATACGGATTCGTCCAGAGCGTCGATGCGGATTCGTCGAGGTCATCGATACGGATTCATCTAGAGCGTCAATGCGGATTCATCCAAAGCGTCAATGCGGATTCATCCAAAGCATCAATACGGATTCGTCTAGAGCGTCGATGCGGATTCGTCGAGAGCGTCGATGCGGATTCGTCTAGAGCGTCGATGCGGATTCATCCAGAGCATCAATGCGGATTCGTCCAACGCGTCGATGCGGATTCATCTAGAGCGTCGATGCGGGTTCGTCGAGAGCATCGATGCGGATTCGTCCAGAGCATCAATGCGGATTCGTCCAGAGCATCGATGCGGATTCATCCAAAGCGTCGATGCGGATTCGTCCAGAGCATCAATGCGGATTCATCTAGAGCATCGATGCGGATTCATCCAAAGCATCGATGCGGATTCGTCCAGAGCATCGATGCGGATTCATCCAGAGCATCGATGCATTACAAAGATTCCACCGAAAGGGCTCTCCTCGCAGTTTCGAATCGCCCTAATCCATGTCAATTCCTGCTGAAAAGAAGGGGATGTAACTAAGGACATACGGTAAATAAACAAAGCGGCGCACGCCCGGTTTATTTCTTCGGGAATGTCGTATCATAGTAAACTGACGCCCAGTCTCCTCTTCGTCGTAGATTGCTCTTTCTACGAGTAAGTCAAAGTAGGAACAGGCGATCCCCGAAGAGTCGAGTAGCAATACAAGCAGGCAACGTCGACTTCCCTGAGTCCTATATAAGCAAGAGTGTATTAGCTATGACCTTTCTTTCATCCCCCGAGAACCCTCTTTTCCTCTTGACTCACGTCCTCTAACCCCTGGATCCCCATAGCAGAATAATACAGGGCTTACAAAAGTCCTTTATTTCAGCCTAATGGAGACAGCCAGGCCAGGGTTTCTCCATCCGGCTATTATAGCCTCGATTACTCGAAATATTTTTGTAGCAATACCCGGAGTAATTGTTACGATTAGCTGCGTCCGCTAGTTGAAGTATTGTTCAAATGTCCTCGAAGTGCTGTTGAAACGCACACCGCCATGCCGCCGTAGGTGTTGTTGAAACACTGCTGGCGTGAGAATGAGAAGCCTGTTGTAGGTGATTGAGGAAGTTGTTGGGGATTCTCCGGAGGTGGAGGGAAAGGCGGGGTTATATACTTTTACAACCCCGCGATTTTACAATCACCCAGCCCAACCATTCCCACCCTAAGAGAAGGAATAGCCCCACCGGTATGCAGGGATGCTGATACTCGAGTACTCGTATTCGACATGAAATATCGCAGTCTTTTCTTTCCTCCTCTGCCTGGCTATTCCTAGCCTAACTAGCCCAATTAGGCTTGGGCTGTATGTGCTCAAATGAAAACAATGTGCTACTAGGGGCTACGGTGGATGAGGGGGCATATTTCCGAGAAAAAAGTCTTGCTTGCGTCTTCCGAGAGGCTCCATAGCACACATATTGAGCCAGTATGGTAGCCTAGTACTGTACCGGCATTATACCGGTATCCAATCCAAGAACACGACTATGTCTATGCGTCGGACCTTGTCCCACAGCACGATCCGAATATAGTATCTCTTATCTCTTCCTTGACCAGGGATCTGCTGTATCACTCGAGTAGAGGAGAAAATAATTTCTCCCGGCCATTGAGCATCCTCCGATGCAGCAGCTGTTTGATATCCTAGCACACTTCACTAGAAACGCAAAACCTCATACCGAACTTGTATAAAACAGCCGTTTGAGCCTCAGCCTTAGCCTTATCGATTCCGAAAACCCCGCAGTTAGCAATGCGTCCCCACTCAGAACTACAACAGTCAAGCCGGGAGTTAATTGGGGTCTGTGTAACTCCCGCTAATTTCCCCACCCCTCAAAGGGTTATCAGAAAAGTGGTTGTATGAGAGGCAGTTTGACAAACCTCTCCTCAAGCGTGATATCAACCATCCCGTCAATAGGCAATTCTTCACCCATTAAAAAGATATTCTCATAGAAGCGGTCCCTGAAGTAAGCCATCAACCATATTTAAATGCCTTTAGTGACTTAAGTCCAATCGCGGTCTATCACACATTTTTCTTCTCCACCCGTGTAGGATACCCATTGCTCACACCAATATTTCTCTCAATCAAACGATTACCCTCGTTCCGCCCTCGACAGGGCACATATTGAGAGCAGCCGAGAGTTCGAGTAAGGGCAACTTCCGTCTCCATCCCTGGGCTCGTAGAAAATAATCGAATTAGAGGAGTTGCAGAGCCGCTAGAACAAGGTAGTTTGTCTATGGCTTCCCGCACCGAGACCTGATGAGCGAGGCAGTTGACAGGAATCGCTCTTTGAGCCGCTTGGTCTTTCCGCTTGCAGTTGATTTTCCGGGACGGAACGAATGATGTAGTCATTCCCGGCTCTTGGTTGACAGCGGAAGGTATAGCGCCTCTCAGCAGACGCCCCGCGGCCGACGATGCAGGAGAATTTGGGCAGCTAGTCTGCCAATAGGAGTACCGCCGCTGTCTTTGATTTTCTATGGCGCACGATACTTGTATTCGGTTAGAGTCTTTTGTTCAGAGGCAATGCTGTTCTTCTACTCGAGCAATAATTTTTCGCACACCCACACACACCAAATTTTAGCGATGACTTAAGCTGTACTAAAAAATACCACTAGGCGCTTGTAAATTTATGCGCAAACTCACCCGGAAGAGCATCTCAACAGAACCCATCAGCAGACCCTTATTTGCCAACGTAAACTAACGTTTAACAACACTAGAGCTATTTGACCCTACCGCAAAAATGCCCCTTCACACCAAAAGCTTCCTCTCTGTCAGAGGGGAGGTGACCTGATAGATTTAAGTTCTTAGATATGTAATGCCGTGCCGTTTACCCGCGGGTCAATGATGCCCGAGCCAAACAGATAATAACCGTTATTCCTCAAAACCCTTCTCTAAGGCTGATAAATACTGGTCTTAAAAAGTTTTCCATATAGAAAACTCGACTTACTACAATAGGCGGTGCAAAATTGCCCTATTGTAATAAACGGCAGCAACCAATTGTACTGTAGAATAGGAAGCCATGCTAAATGACCTTAAAAAAGACGAGTACAGTAATCTCACCTCCTTACGATGCCGGTACTTGTCCGATCTGCGATTACCGAGTTAAGACACCATGTGATATGGCCCGACCAAAACTTGAAGAATTATCGATTGGCAAGCAGAGATTGAAAATCTCCCCTTCGTTCCTGATGAGTTGGATTGTCTTCGCTGGATGGTCAATGCGGCGACAAAATTTAGGGAATGGGTTCGTCCGTTTACAAACTGCAGGGATATATTTGGATGGTTACATAGGCACTAGTCACAGTACGGCACTCGAGTACCCTCTCTGCGGATGGGGTATACATGTTTACTTTTTCTTAATAGCTTACTTACCACTTATCTACGCCTTTGTCGGTACAACCATTCCTGCCATCTCAACTGGCCCAAATACCCCTTCCTCTATTGATTTGAACATCCTTTCCTTCCCAACTCTGAGTCGCAGCGATGACATCGACAGACCAAGATACGTTCACATATGATGGGCCACCCATAAATCGGGCTGCATATCGCAATCTCTTCATCTACGATTCCGACAATCGTGATACCGTGCTTGGCGGTCTTTGGGTCGCAGAGGTTGTTACCAACACCAATCTCTATTCCATGGTGGACATTCTATGTATCTCTAACGGTACTTTCGACCTACAAGACGATAAGCAATGCTTGGTTGAGAGGAATGAGCAACCACTTCGACCGGGCAATTACTACATTGTCACTAGTGGTGGGTCCCCTCTGTGCTTCAGCCATTGGCTACTACTCATTGGCTATAGGTTCCATCACCGTCACTAATGAAGTCCCTCTACTGCGTACATTTCCACCCCATCGGGAACCAGGGTTGAATCGTTTTTTCACTCAGTACGTGACCGAGATCGGCGATGCGTTATAACTGGCAGACCAGGAATAATAAATGGTGTCGGATCCTGGGGAATCTTCGAGGCTGCTCATATATTTCCTTTAGCATATGAGAACCAGTGGAATAATTGTAACCGCAGTAGTTCGATCACAGTTCCGCCTGCCTCCGAGCCCGACGGATCCATTAACTCTGTGCAGAATGGGATATTACTTACCCTTGACACTCATATATTATTTGACTACTGAGATTGTAAAAGACACTGTAGCTCAGGGATTTCAAAACAAAGTGAACTCCCCTCCGGCACGCCAAGGCCTTGTTCCCACTAGAAACACCCCAGCCAGATGTCAACCTGATCTTGTAGAAATCTCCGAAAGCAAAAACAATTTTGCAATTTTCTTGATAGGCAGTTGGTTTTTGAGGCCTACAACAAAGTAATCTTTTAGGGCGGAGCTTCCCCCAATGGGCGATGACACTTTTCTTGTTTGGTCAGTCAATGACTACTTTTGCTCTAACAAACGATGGCCATATATGTTCACCGATAGGTCACGATTACATGCGGGGTTTTGGTAGCAAAAATGGGGTTTCTAGGTCAGGTATGAAGTTATATTTAGGATTTATCTATTTCGCATCCTATCTCGCTCAATGGGCATCTATTTTAGGGTGGCGTGAGGTCTCCCTGTGGGTACCGGAGATCCCCTTTCGCTCTCGAGTTCTTGTCCATTGACCCCAAAGAAATGCCCCGTTCAGTGCTCCAGGTTCACATAAGAGTGGTCCTCCTTTTGGTACTGGAATTTGAGAGATCGGTCACCCTTTCTACGATCAGCCAGGCTTAATCCGCCTCGCGTTTTTGCCTTTAAGCTGGTACTCGAGTAATTGCTCAGTAGACAGCGCTCCCAGCAGGTCATTCTAGCGCCATTCCTTTATCCAACCCCGCCCTTGGTGCCTATACTGACTTCCCATATCACAATAATTAAGTAATCACTTTGCGACGCAAAAACAAGCTTCTCTGAATCCATGAATGTGTGCACGGTCCCTGCCGCCACCATCCAGCCAGTCACGAAATGGGTGTTTCGTCATCCGTCCATCCAAAACCCCCATATTCGCTGTTGCCTAGTCCATAAATTGAGTCGGATCTTACCTTCCAAGAAACGAAGTCCAATGAAATACGTTATGTGGCAGCTTTAGTATGTGCATCTCACTCAATTTAGCACTTTCTCCACCGGTCCCATGGCCAAGTGAACCCATCAACGGGGCGCGATATCTGGTTTTGTAGCACATAATTGCTAGCTTCTACATCCTCCAAGCACCCACAAAGTGATACTAGTGACTTACTGGACGATATCATCTGTGGCCTGCAAAACCGGCAGGCCCTGTCATCAATTTGAGCCCAGTCTCCTAGTCTCAAAGCAGGTGGAGGGTCGATGGGGAGGTTCGAGGAAACTGGGAGAAGAATATGATAGGTGGAGTGAAGAATCATATTCCGAGGATAACTCTGGGCTACATTCCTAGAAGCCTATTGCGATGTGGGGTGTCAAAAGCCATAGTGGAGATCTGCCACAAGAACCTAGGAAGCAGGAGACTTGTGGGGGAGGGTCAGGACGCCCGCACCAGTACCCTAGGAGTAAATTAGATGATGATGAGCGCAGGGATAGGCCTTTATCATTATTTTAGAGATGTGAGATGGTAGGGCTGAATTTAACGCTAGGAAACGGAGAAAAATATGGTATTTGGCTCTAGGCAGGGGGGAAGGTCGGTTTTGGCTTTTTTTTAATTTGCTATTTATCCTTGTACGTTGGCCGTCGAAAAAAGGTTTCGATTAGCGAGGACTATTTATATAAGTGCTCCTATCTTTTATAAGATGTTAGGATAGCTCACGGTACTCTGTACTGACCCCAGTACCCCGATGTCGCAAGTGAACCGAGTGAGATTGTATGATTTCTTGTCGACAAAGGAGGTTTGATAGCCTATTATATGCTCTTGGGGTATCAAATGATCTTTACCTATTTTGATTTGCTATTAGATTTATGGTAGATTGGGATTCGCCGGACCAAAACCTTATGGCGTAACCTATTTGTCTGCTAAGGACACCGACCTCTACGTATTCTCACAGTGCTCGTACTCTCAAGCAGGTACTCCTACTAAGAAATATCGAATAAACGAGCTAGGTATTCTAACTCTGTTGGAAAGGGGCGAAATCCCCAGCAAAAATCCTGCTTCCGAGATAAACACCAGACCATAATCAGAGCCTGAGAGAGCTCCAACAACCTAGAACAAGGTCTGTTTGTTCGAGTTATCATGGTATCCTGAAACTCCTAGAGGAGCAAAATATCTCTCCATTGTCTGGTATAGTTTCATACGAGCTCTAGAACTCTCAAGGGCTATGGAGCTCCCTACCTGACGGACTAGACAATTGAAATTACAAATCCAGTATCTCCTAGTACTACCGATTGTTTTCCACAATACGGGAAACCTCACGATATGATACCCACTCGCGGCATTCCTAACAAGGACTTTACCACTCAAGCCCCCTTCTCTCTCTCCATTTGAAGTTTCTAAAACCTATTGAGCTTAGAGATCGACAACTCTAAACTTGTAAGAAGCTAAGACATGAGTTATTTTTCAAGGGTTTTCTTTCTTCCGTACCTCAACTGACTACCCCACATTAACATGCTCAATGTAAATCTCGGCATACAGAAGTTTGTGTAGTTAGAAAAGATGGCTGGAATCATCACAATATATTTGCAACGGATGGGAAAACCCGGTCCTCGTATTCAGATTCTCGGTACAGTTTGACCCACTATATCTAGGTATTCTTACTGGACATGCCCAAAACTGTTGAGGAGGATTTCTCAGAACTTACGCATCGGGTAAAGGGCTATTCTTCCGACGTCAACACTAAACTATTCCAGACGATCATGGGTCGCCGAGCTCATTTGGGGAACAAGATGTATCCGAGATGAAAGCTGCCTAGTTCGTGGAAGGGTTCGGGACGCTCCGTCATATAGGGGCTTGGGCGTGCTATGATAAGTGAGACTCCAACCAGCTTCAAAAAAATTTCCGGAACTCGACGCCAGGTCCTATCAATGAATTCTTTAAGCCCTCCCTTATCCCAAGAGACGTAACCCCTCCGCAACTGCTCTAAGTGTTTATGCATCGAACTGCTGACTGTGTTCTTGGTTCTCGCCTTTGAGTAGTTTCATCTATCTCCGCTTGATAAAGAGATACAATGTTTGATTGATGCAATAAAGTAGTAAACACACCAAACTTTAAAGTAAACAAGGTTCTCCATCTTTATCCCTCTGCTGAAAGCAAGAGAGCTCACATCTCGTACCGATGCATACATCCTGAAACAGCCTACCCTGCATCCGGCCAGTCGCGAACCTATCAGCCTATACGTACCCCGCACAAAATAGTCAAGGCAACGAACCATAAGTTTAGACTTCCCATCCTTTTCCGGGACATAGATTCTCCACAAACATCCCCGCCGCTTATTTTCAAACAGCTCTCTAGAATCCTTGGTCTGATGGTGTCTTTCCTTCAGGACTCCGTGACCTAGAATTAATGCAGCTGAATCCATCACGTATCACTCGAAGACATACCCAATCCTGTGGGACAGACAAAGTGGGGAAGATGCGTCGAATGCCGCTCAGGGACCAGGCTTCCCGAGCGTCGGGGGCTGGGCGCGGGAAGCATGAATACCCCGTTTGCGTGGTCTATCAGATTATGCTTGCGAGGGCTCGCTAAATTTGGAGGCTTTCTGCCCAGCCGCATCAGAAGTCGTAATGACTGTGTAATCTCTGGTAGGTGTCCCTTGAGGCTGACTATCTTGTTCTGCGCTAATACGTAGGTAGTCTTACGATTCGTTACTCGCTATGCAAGGCATTTAGTATAGATAGCAGAATGCTCCCCTTTTCTTGGACAAGCAATCTGCCTCCAGCCTCCTTTGCCACGAAATACATTTTCTTTTTCAGAGCCATCCAAAACACCACCTAGAGGGCTATGGCACACTGATAAGGGATGATCAAACGAATTGATCCGGGATCCCGAAATTATCCTACTCGATGAAATTGAGTATATGTAATCTGAGCATTTCAGTTCATCGGTTACTCCGCTGCTCTGTCTCGTTTCTGCTGTTAGTGACTCAGGTTCTAGTGTTTCATTAAGGTCAATGCGAATAGTTGAATGAGGACTGATTCGATTGCTTGTTACTACTACAGTACCCTAGGATACTTTAGCTATCAGGTCGCCTCACTACGGAACTTTAGCAGCGCCTCGAACCCCCGGACGGCGGGAAATCAAACGATTCTCACCTTCAGTTTTGAGCGAGTGTTAGTGGCTTAAAAATCGCAGACTGGACTGCACCTCAGTGGGGTTATGATTGTCCTCGTAAGCCCCAAGCCTCCCACCTTTGATCCGTTATCCATGAAAGGCCAGACCCATATGGTAGAATGCTGTCTGTTGTCCAATACCTTAATCTCGACAAATGAGTAGAATACCACAGGTTAGCCGAAGAGATGGACGAATTATTGAGGGGAAGGGTTGCAAGTTATCCTGCCGTTAACAAGGGTGCCTTTCGACCAACGACACTTAGCCTACCAAACATCTATAGCATGAACCCTCACTCGATGCAGGTCGCCGAGCTAAACGCAAAGGGATGTAGATCGGTCGACAGAAATATGCGGTGCTAGAATTACCCGTGAATACGCACTCTACATCAAAGTCATGGCCACCTACAACGATGAGAAGCGAGAGTTCATTTAAAATGAGACCATTGGACCATAGGCTACTCCCGTTCGGATTTTCTTGGATATGGGAGAGCCACTCGCATGCCGCCTATCCTGCTCTCTTATAGTATGAAGGGTAGGACTTTTTTCTCTCCGATGAACCTGGGTGTTCGAGTACAGTATCATATGTTAGAGTGTCCGACTTACTTAGAGAGAGCGTGACGGGCCAATGATCAATTAGCTCGCCATGACCTCTACCCGTTGATTTTATAACACAGGATAGACAGATGGTGCACGTGAAACTTCTCGCGCGAGATCTGCAGGTTTGCCTCCAATGGATGAAACAGACGGTAAACCACAGAGTTATTTATACCCTCTTTTCGATTAGCGAACATTACTTTTGTTACGGTAGTTGCATACCGGTGCTCGATTCGATTGCGGATTTAGTCTGTAATATGGTACTACAAGGAGGGGAAGACGGTCCACTCCAGGGACGAGTGGGTGGCATGATTCTTCTTTTTTCGGTTGCCTAGGTTTGCCACGAGAATCAAGGTTCCGTCGCGGCGGTCAGAATTCTACATAGCATTGCTCGCTTGGGAGCAAATGCCAAACGGGCTTTCCACGCACTATCACTCGTCGGATTGCCTGCCCCTTCCCAAACACCGACCAGCCCCACTCCCTCCACGGGGCCCTCCAATACATCCATCCATCCATCCATAACTTCAAATAAGGCTCCCGGTTAGAGGCCACACTTCATGAGTTGTATACAGCACTCTTATCGGCCCAATACAAGAAATCCTTCCGGATCAATACAAATATGCAGTGCGGGTTTTTCGCTAGCCAGATAGATGTCTAATGGAATGAGCAGTACCTTATATGTGGGACCGGTAAAGCCTCCCGAATGAAAGATTTGCTAGCGAGACGATGTTCCTGGAAAAAAGAGATCATGATTGAAAATTCCAGAACCTAAGTGTAGAATGGAATATTCTCACTCGATTACGGCAGTCAAAAGGGAAAATAAATTTCGGGTTCCGCAGCACTGTAGAGAAAGTGATATGTGATGAGGATGGATGAAGGATGGGTGGAAGGAATGGGCTATCAAACCGGCGAATGAGCACGGTGTTCCTGGAAAAAAGGAATTACAGGTGGCTAATCCGGCAGGAATCGGTACCTGACTTGATTCTGGTGCAGATAGCGTATTATAGCGTGAAAGAGGAAAAAGAAAGTCTAATGATGGGAATGTCAGTCTGTTGATCCCCAAATTCGCATGAAGAATATTAACAGAGTGGAAAGGCCGGTAGACTACGGTACTATACAGTACTGGCACAATGCTGCACTACATCCCCTCAAACGTATCACCCCAAGAGCGCCAAATCAGACCCACCAAAGAAACTACAGGAAGGGAGCAAACAGGCCAACAAAATCAATCACAAACCGACAATCCTCCTGGGAAGGCAGCACCGTATGGTTCTCAGTACTACAATGCCAAATGGTACAAAACACCACCGAAACCAACTATAGTCCAATCGGAGAATAAACCCCTCCCAGAGAATAGTTATAATACAATATAACAAAAGCGAAGAATAGCCTCTATAGTAAGTCCACAGTACTTGTGAAACCCCTGGCGGAGTCCAAACTCACAACCGATCGCGCAACTTTGACAGGTCACGCACATCCCGTCCCCCCTCCCTCCCACCACACCTTCCATCAACCATAGGGCAGGCTTCCTAATCCTTGCAAACTCCACTTCGAAACCAGGTTCACCAACTTACCGAGCAACCCTAACTGCCAATCAATCTAGACAAAAGTGCAATACTCCCACTCCCTATGAGAACTGAGGACAATAAACGATGGGCGAAAGGAGGAGGGAGGAAGCATAAGCGAAGGTCATCTCAATGGTGACATACAAACCTGCCATGTGTATTCTGTGGTTTGTTTGGTAGGGGGGAGTGATCCATACGTTGCGGTACAGCACACACTTGCAGGAGAAGTTAACCTATACCACTTTTTCCCTCTCACTATCTACACATGTGTGTGTGATGGATAGCTAGGTTGTGCTTTTCTGCTCTTCTGCTCTGCTCTTCTCTTCCCCATAGAGTGCGCAGGTGCAGAACGAGACACAGAATGGTCAATGCATCAACACTGACCTTGAATTATTTCCTCAATCCCAACCGGCACTTTTTCAAAACGATTATATACTCACCCGTCCGTCCTTCCGTCATCCACCCCCCCCACCCCCACACCGCACTGCAACTCATTATCATTCTTTACTATTTTCACGAAAAATAATTACTCTGCGCCATGCCCTCATGTTCCGCTCCCCGAGCGACAAAAACCCAACGACGCCGCCGCCGTCTTCCACGCCGCTACTCTCCCTCACCACTCACATCATCCGCGACATCGTCTTCGTCGACATCGACCGCTGCATCTTCCCTCAAGTCGCTAAAATCCTTCTTCAGCAATAGTTCTTCGGGCAGCAATAGCTCGCAGCGCAAACATTTGCTGAACAAGATATCTTCGCCTTTCGAACTCGCGGCGGGAAACATCAGAAAAGGAAGAGGAAGAGGAAGGGCTATGGGTGGAGGAATTGGAATTGTCGGAGTGGGTGTTGGGGTTGGGGGAGGATTCTTAGGAAGACATAAGAAGCCTAGCACGTTGGATTTCAGGTGCATTGGGGAAGAATTGGTTAGAGTTTCAACGATCAGGTTGAACATGTTTGCCCAGGTTGGGTATTTCGAAGGTTTGTATTCACCATGTGTATTGATTGTTGAATTGTGACTAACCTTCTTTTGTCTCTAGATGCGCCGAAGATTCCATGGGAAATCCCACAAATAAATGATTGGGATAGTAACTGGTTTGCACACATTTGTTAGCCAGACAATGCGTCCTTCCAGCTCCCATCATCACCACCACCACTGTTGTCAAAAAAAAAGAAAGAAAGAAATAGAAAAAAACACCCACATGCCCCTCCAGCACAACGGACAAACGAGTTTCCTTTCCCATCACACCCCAACGTTAATCCATCACCTTTACCGTACTTTACTCCAGCTTTCCTTACTTGACTTCATTTCACTTCACTTCGCCCACTTTACTTTACTCTTACTCTACTTTTCAATTTCCTTCAAACTACCAGTATCCACACAAACGAACGAAGAAAAAAGAAAAAAACGAAAAACGAATGATAAACGAACGATGAAACGAAAACGAGTCTCTTTTGTCAAACTTTTGTATAGTAATGTATTCTAGCCAAGTATGATATCTTTTTTTATTTCATTTCCTGTTCCTTTCTCGTCCTACCTTGACAATCCTTGTTCTGTACTGTATAATAAACTTGTGCTCGCGGTGCATAATTCTCAAACAAACACTGTACCCAAGACGGAAGGGAGAGTCGTCGGGATCTCTTCATCACACACACCCCTTGCCATGCCATGCACAGCATTCTGCCCTACCGGTACAGTACCCTTATTTAAGAATTTTTTCTTATGATAAAACAAAACAAAAAAAACAAATAAGTTAGGCAAGCCCGGAACAAGCATTATACTTCTAAATTTATTATTATAATACCATAATACCGGTATCATACATACATACTTGTACATACAGTGTGTTCCCAATACTCTGCCCCCCATACCACACCTTAACTTACCAACCCCTACTCGTACACCCAAAGCCAAAACCAAACCAAGTCAAACAACAAACATAATGATATTATTATGATATTATACCGGTAACTTTTGTTTTTTTTTCTTGGATAGGCTATGATACCAGTATTTACTTTCTTGTTCTTGTTCTTGTTCTTGTTCTTGTGATTGCGATCCGATCAACAAAAAAAAAAAGACAAAAACAAAAACCAGGAAAATACCCGGAACTTTCACCCTCCGTCGTCCCTCCCCTCCCTCTCTCCTATCTACCTTAACTT
>QOVD01002933.1:0-37755 GCA_003521225.1 Tuber microsphaerosporum | reverse complement strand
AACATAAAATCTCTCACAAGTGTGTGAAAAACATTTTTATCTTTCCTATTCACAGAGGAGCAGAGTTTAAGTTTTTCAGATTTTAAAAAAAGTAATACTTTTGTTGAAAACTAGAAGTTGATATCAAAAGGTTACCTAAGAAAGTGAAAGGTAAAAAAAACTAGCCAGACAAATATTTATTTTCACACATACTAGAAAAATCCTTTCCTCAGGTAAAGAAAAATCATCTTTATTTCTACATGAAAGAAAAATTCTTTTTTTATTAAGGAGATAGCACTTTTTTTTTTTATTTTCCTTTTATTAAAGAGAATTTTTTTTTTTTCAATTTTTGAAAACATCTACTACTTTGTCTTGAAAGAAAGAAAATATTTCTCTTTTGTTCATTCTCTAGGACAGAGTAAAAGTATTGATCTAATAACTTGTTTTTTTACCTCAACCTTTATAGTAAAACTCAAAGATTCCTTATAGCCAAGAAATTCTAACTTTTTTGCGATTAAGGAAAATAGAATCCTCATGAATTCTGATATGAGAGAAAGCTTGCAATGTTTTCTATTAAGATATATTGATCATGTTCTTCCTTTAATTCTTTTTTCATATGCAAGTCTGTTGTATGATTTCTCTGTAGCATGATCAGTTATACCACTAAACAAATTATTTTTCCATATTAAATTTTTTTTTTCACCATAAAAAGTATGCGAACTACACATAGTTCATGTGCCACGCTGTGGTGTCAGTGGCACAACTTTCAATCTACAACAACATTTGCACCTCTTAATTAATAAAACTTGGGTTTGGTTTTTATAAAAGTTAATCTTTCAGTAATCTTAAATATATGAATTTTGATTTCAAAACTTATGGTTGAATTTTTATGATTTGTTTGAGTTGGTGTGAGTTTGGGTTTTTTGGTGTTACTATTGATGATTTCATACCCTGAGTTTGGCTATAGAGAAGAGGCCCTCTCTAAAACCATTGATCTTAAGAGGAATGAGGTTGAGTCTCTAGAAAAACTCTGCTCCCCTGAATTCGTTCAGGATCAGATTCTTGCTGCGCTGAAATCTGATTGGAAACTCCTAATGGAGGGTCTAGGAAAACACACCGAAAAAGGAACCGCACCAGAGAAGATGGGTGCCGTCGGGATTCACATGCCAACCCTTTTTAAAGAGGAACTAGCTCTTGCTAAAGAGCCCACTCCGGTGTGGGTCGCTAAGGTCTGGGAATTCTGGCGCCTAAAAACGCAGAAAACCTCTATTGCTTTGAAAAAGGAAAAAGACCTGGCAGCGGCAGCATCTGATGCAATGGACGTTGACCCTCCTACAAAGGACAAACTATCGGCGGATGTTGTCGCAGAAGTCATGAAGCAGTTAGATGTGCAGAAAGACAAAGGATCAGGTCCGGTAAGTTGACCCTTTCACAACTCTTACCACGTCACTAATTCTTCTATCTCTTCAGGTAAAAAGAGACGGGCTGAAAGGCAAGAAGAAACCCAATCCTCCCCGTTGTTCAAACGGCCCCGCCCCCAACAAGGTTCAGAAGAACCCCGGGTATGCTGACAACACCTCGAAAAAGCGTGCTCGGAATGCAAGTAGTGCCAACAGTGGACCGAAGGGCAAGAAAGGAAACAAAGCATAGTGCGATCTTGTAAGTGGAATTCCCAGAAACCCTCGTCTCAACCGATTCAAATACTTGACCTACCAACGGATAAAGCTATTTCTACCATTCAATCAGAACTCCCAATCTCCCAGATTGTCAGAACTGACCTGAAGGTAAAATTAGGCCCGGGGGTACTATCTATACTGGAGAATATCGATTTTTTATTGTCTATGGGCCACCGGTTTTTGTTTCCTTCTTCTGTTTCTATTTCTTTACTACTAGAATCTTTTACTTCTTTGGCTCGGAGAATCAAATGGCACGAGTATTTTAGTTATCTGAAAAAGAGTTCTAAATTCCTAGACGAGAATCCGCAATTCAGACTGCAGAAAGAAAGCAGTGCGGTTCCTGATACCACAGCCTTATGGGTTTCAACCATGCTCGAACAAGGGCGCTGTGAACTCGTTAAACAGATCTCGGCCATACCAAGTAGTGTAGTAAACGCACCCGTAGTCCATAACTACAAGCGCGAACTCGCTGAGTTGAAAGTCTGGAGAAAATCTAACGACTACCTGGTCCTCCAGTCAGACAAAAACTTGGGCACTACCCTAGTAAGTAGTGTGTGGTACTCTAGCAAATTAGATGATCTCGTACTGAAAAATAAAGACTTCCTTGAAATATCCAAGGCTAAATACCACGGTATGATAGGCCAAGCCTATAACGAAATCTTAGAACATCACTTCCCGAATTGCCCCCAGGAAGTTAAGGACTACGTACTTGCAAACCTAACGCCGGAATCAGCACAAATTAACGTGCCAAAGTTTCATGGACTCCACAAAGTTCATAAACAACTGTGAGCTCTTCGCCTGATTGTACCGTGCCACAGTTACCCGCTGGCTAACGCAACCAAAGTGCTTAGTATGTTCTTAATGCTCCGAATGGAGGAGTCGGCGTGGATCCTTGAGTAGACTCAAGATCTGGCCCGACTCCTTGAAGAATTCGGAAGATTACCCTCTGCTAAAAAATATTGGCTTCCAACTGGCGACGTTACCGCCATGTACCCAAATATTCCCCAGAACAGGGCTCACAGTATCCTAGCTGATATAGTAGTGGAAGTTGGCGGACCATCGTACCGTGATTTCATAACGTCCTTGGCCCGTTGGTCAGACAACTTCCTGGTATTCAAACACAACAACAACTATTTTCATCAAACAGATGGACTTGCTAGGGGTATCCCCGCCGCTCCTGATGTGGCAAACCTATACATGTCTCATTTCGAAAATACCTTTGCGGGGAGATTCCCCATCTACAAAAGATACATCGACGATGTTTTTGTTCTTGTGGAAGCAAGTTCATATGAGGAGGTCATGGACCGAGACGCCATCATTAAAGCTGACGGTTTAGAACTCACCTGGTCAGTGGACAAGCAAACGATCAACTTCCTTGACTTGAGTATCACTCAATAGGCTGGATACCTCTCCTTCCAGCCTTACCGCAAGCCACTGAACAGCTTTGAACGCTTGCCATGGTCTTCTTTCCACCCAAGACACGTGAAACGTGCCGTATTCTGCGGGGAGATGAGCCGCATGGCCCGCCTTTGTAGTAACCACGACACTTACTTCAACCAAGTAGCATATGTGAGAGACATATACTTGGCCTGCGTGTATCCGGCCTCAGTATTATCCAACTGGATCAAAGCTGAATCCAGGAACAGATGGGAGTCTAGGTATAAGGACGCCCCGGAAGGTCGTGGAGGAAACTCCCTCTGGCTAAAATCCGAGTATAATAGTGTCTGGCAGCACATAGACCTGCACAAGGTGTGGTCAGCTATGATGGCAGTTAGGATCGCTAAACCTGTTCCCCTCGCTCACATTGACGATATCAAGTTGTCTCTCAAGAGATTTAGGAATCTTGGCGAGCTCAACAACAGATACAATGCTGACACACTAAAGGGTATCCATGTAGAGGATAACGACCGAGAAGTGAATTGGACGTGAGGCCAGCCTCACCCCAAATTAATCGCGCTCCGTCTTTCCAACTTGTGCAGCTGGGGGTGAACCCGCAAATCCGGCTTAACTTCATCCCCGAAGGAACAGGGAGAATAGCTCCCCCTCAGGAGCATATCTCGGACTGGTAGTAACCCGCAGGGTTCTGTAGTGTCCACCGGCCGCCAACAGCTTAGGTCCCTCGTTTCCAGAGTAAGTAGTACGGAATGCCGTACGAACAGCTGCCGGGTAGCTATATGCAGTAATCAATCCATGGATTTTCCGTCCTTGCACTTGTAATTCCTGAAAGGGTGCTCATGCCACACTTGATGTCGCATGGTTGCCGAAAGGCCCAACAAACTGGTGTAGACCTAGTCACAACAGATTTCCCCGCACCATGACCATGTTAAGAATAACACAGGCCGCTGCGGCCCCTGATGTTAGTGATGCTGACGGATCTGTAGTCAGATAATAAATGCGGACGATTTCCCTTGCCTTGCGCTCACGCCAAGGTACCACTACCTGTAATTCAGTATCACGCGACGCTAAAGGAAATAAGCTTGGCCATGGATTGATAATCCAAACCCTTGCCTAACCCGAACCCGAAACATTAACCCTAACCTAACCAGCCACTTGTGGCTCGTATGGCGGGTAAGGCGAAGTAGGAGCGGTGGCATTGTTGCGTAACACGTAATAGTGGCGTTGTGGCGCAGTGGCTCGGTGGCTAGTAAGCACGTGATGTGACGCTACGTGGGTGGCTTGGACTAAGGCTGTGTAGCTTGGCACTTGGCGTTCTGTAATAGGAAGTCCAGTCCGCTTTCCCAAATAGGAAGTCGTAATACACTTCCTAAATAGGTAAGTATTTCCCCTTCAAGTGTTTTTACTGAATCCGGAAATATTACCCGGGCAATGTGATATGTCATATCATATTATGATATATCACATATCGCCTGCATATGCAATATGCATGCATCACATCCGCCCGCTTACGGCGTATTACAAGGATCCTCGAACCGCTAGGCCCACACATAGCTTAGGATATGAGGTCGCCGACGCACGAGAGTGGGTGGCAACCACTACGGAAGTGAGCGACTAATCTCCCGCCAATCCTACGAAATTGCAGGACACCACCCTGCAATTTCCTTATCTCCCATCCGTTCTGAGGACAGAAGGTCTGTGTTCCGAGGTCCGACCGAGAGGACCATAAATATGCTCGGTCGCCCTGCGTACTGAAGAGTCTTTCCATCGCAAAGACGAAACAAGCATCACTATTCCTCTATCATCGCCGAACACTTGTCTACGCTCCGCTCAACTTTGCACCAAACATCTCTTCTCTTTCTCACTTCCCCTCTTTACATTAAGAGATCTACACCTCGCTTGCTTCACTCGCTTGGTGCGTAACCCTGACACTAACCCTAACCCTAAGGGTGCGAACACTACTTAATTGGCTATACCTATTTATCGCACCACCACACCTACGCAATTTCCACACAAACCGTGGGAAATGAACGAATTACCGCCAAAAAGGTAGGAATTAGGTATGCCACACCTAACGGGCTTCTGGAGAACATAAATATGCTCTGTCGCTCAGCATACTGAAGAGTCTTTATCACACAAAGACGAAACAAGCATCTTCTCTCACCATTTCATCGCCTCGAGACTTGTCTACTCCAAAACTTCTTTGCAAAAGATTCTTCTTCCCAGCCTTACCTTCTACTCAGTTGTAACTTTGCACTTGCTCGCTTCGCTCGCTCGTGGCCTAACCCTAACCCTAACCCTCATGAATTCTGACATGAGAGAAAGGCTGCAATGTTTTCTATTAACATATATTAATCATCTTCTTCCTTTAATTCTTTTTTCAAATGCAAGTGTGTTGTATGATTTCTCTGTAGCATGATCAGTTATACCACAAAAGAAATTATTTTTCCATACTAAATTTTTTTTTTCACCATAAAAAGTATGAGAACTACTCATAGTTCATGTGCCACACTGTGGTGTTAGTGGTACAACTATCAATCCACAACAACTTTTGCACCTCTTAATTAATAAAACATGGCTTTGGTTTTTACAAAAGTTAATCTTTCAGTAATCTTAAATATATCAATTTTTGTTTCAAAACTTGGGGTTGAATTTTCATGATTTTTTTGAGTTGGGGTGAGTTTATGTTTTCATGTGTTACCATTGATGAATTCATACCCTGAGTTTGGCTCTAGATTCTAGCATTGATGTAATTATGATTTACCTCTCATATCGCATAAATGCCTCATAATCGTATAATTATTGTCTCTACTTCATAAAACTATCCGTGTTACTTATTGGGTTTTCCTAGGTCAACAGATTAAATTTTTAAGACTTAGCGCAGAAGTATCCTCTTCTCTATACTTTTTCAATCCGTGCGAACGACCGCGTATTATAGTTGAATACGTACTGGCATATTACAGCTTCATTGATTTTTTCCCAGTAAGTAATTTTTGTGTTGTCAGATAACTTTACCCTTTAACAATCATGAATAATTTAAATGCAGAAGTAGTAACCCTTTTCTGTTTCTTAGAAATCATCCTATTTCATCTTTGTTGAATGCAATTATTTCCTGCCAGTGTGTACTCCAACATTTCTCTTACACCATATATTATTTCCTATCTCATTTGTTAATTATCCCTCGCTATCGCGCCGGTTCCTTTCGACTATTACATCTTACAGGAAATATTGTTCATTTACGGTTAAAGTAAATATTTTTTATTTCCTTTCCAAAAATTTAATATGAAGCCAAAGTCAAACCCGGGGTTTGACTTTAATCATCCCGAGATTAATTCGTAGAGAAATGTGTATATATTGATTCTCTCTGACTTAAGATCGTATACACTTCATACTTTATTGGATTTGGAAGTTTTGCTTTCATAATTTGCTCTGTTTCTATTAATTAACCGGCATATCTTACTTTGGTTTATTTTAATAACGATAACTAATAGACTGTTTTTTTGAGTGTCAGGTTTCCAAATATCTTGAAATGGGGCTCAGATCCGAGAATGGAAAGAGAGAGGCTGATGATGCATGTCATTCCAAATTTAACCAACAACTGCATTGCCCTGAAGGAAATTTCTCATCTGACACCAGAGGGGCATTTAATAAAGATTCTGGAGGGACACCAGGCTCCCGAAAGAGTAGTTATCGCCGATTCAAGTGTCGCTCCAGGGTTGAATGTGGCAAAACGTTTGGTGTAACACAGTTTCTTCAGATTTGTAAGGAACAAACATCACATGAGATATCAGATTTTGTCCCCACCATTTTATCGTTTGGTATGTATAATCACTTATATTTGTCTAAATTCTTTTGAGTATACTACCATGATCTGATATCGCTATTTATGTTTATATTGTTCTTTGATTGATGCATTACTGATACACATATTCATAAACTTGTAGAATGATCGAAAGGGGATATCAATATGTTTTATATTTCCAAACTTCCTAAGGTTAGTGCAAAGCACTTTGGTACACCTTCATCATCGGTAAGAGAGAACTATTATTCCAAATTTATAGAACTGTTGCTTTATTTTCCTCGTGATAGTTGCAAAATTATTGTTACCTGTGGTTATTGTGTACTAACTACTCAGTTTACAAATGGTAGAAAGTTCCCACTTATGTGAATATGGATTCTTTATCAGAGAGTAGAGATTCAAACTATGAGATTGATACCTCTGATCATGAAGGTTTGTTATTGGAAACACCTACCTTGTGAAGTCATTAATATTCAAATACAATTGGAATATAGTTATCAATAGCAGCAGATTCTATTTGAATTTTCCAAAGCAGATTCTCTACAAGCGGAGCCTGATTTGACCTCGATGACTAAGGAGCTTTTACTATTGCAACAATATATTCGGAAGGCAATAGAGGAGATTAAAGTTCTTGGAATCAAGATTGACAAGCTGGACAAGTAGGTTGATCTACTATCAAATGAGAAGAATATATCAAATGACGAATATATCAGAGTATCTTCGGTCTGTTTGCTACTCTTGAAAATTTGATCCCTTTTGGATTGCCAAATACAAAGAATCTTCTGCAAACCTAAACCATTCTCTTTTTAATATTAAGAGAGAGATTGAATGCTTACTGGAAGCAAAATTTGCCTTTGTACTACAGGGAGAATCAGGTATCAATAGTCCAAAAACCAAAACGGACAATATACCCATGAAGCCTGGCCTGATATCTGCAATACAGACTGATGATTGGGAATCTTCTTTTTCCCCAATTAAGTATCAGCCACATAGATTTTCATCAGTTCCTAAGTCTCTTTCACTTCAACAATCAACTATACCTTCCTATAGTGGCATATTGAAGTCAGTCAATGAAGGTATATTTTCTGGTAACTAACTCGTACTCTATATATTGAATAAGCTACATTTTAGAATAGATATATCTGGTAAGACCAATATAACCACGATCCTTTCACCTAAGCAAAGGCATAAAAGCAGTACAACAGCGATTTATATCACCGGAATGCCATATATGACAATAAAGAATATAAGGAATATTCTTGGATCCTCCACGATAAATCTACAACTGCGTGAAATAAGTAATATGTCATGGATTGATGAACCAGTACTCGAACTTCTCGTTGAAATCAATCATGCAGATCGGATTATAAAGCGAATTGGGAAGTTTTCTGAGTATGAAATTAAGTCAAACTTTCATCCTCTCGCAGCAGATTCCTTCTCCTGGGAAGGTGATATTCTTCCAGAGTCACAAGAAGCAATCCTCAAGAGGAACTTTGTCATGAGACTTTCAGCTTCCATAGTCTCTACAAAACAGGATATAACACGGCAATATATCATGGATTGGGCTGAACATCGTGGAATTGGAAAACAACTAGAACAACAGGTTCAAAGAGAGGGAATTGTTCTCACACGACCAACTAGCGACAAACCTGGGATGCCAGATTCAGGATCTATAGAGGCAATCACTGCTAGTGGACCTTCAAGTTCAAAACAGCAACCTATTAGCTCTGGTGCTGGCAAATATTGCAAGTGTAAGCTAAGTCTATCCTCATTCCATAGTCTCGAGAGGTATTTGGTTCATTTGCCACTTGGTATATTCTTGAACTTGGACAACCAACATAATTGTATACAGTTCAAGTTTTGCTAGTTCCAATCCCAAGAAGAGGTTGATACTAAAGGCCACACATGGAACCAATGTTTCAGACTAATGTATCAGATTGGCTATATTAATGCAAACTTCCTCCCAAATGGGAAGTTTGCTCAGGCTATCAGTCTTCTCGAGACCAAGTTTGACTTTTTGTTTATCGCAGAGCACTGGTATCAGAATCACGAATTACGACTCTCACATCCACATGTTTATTGTTCAACCTCACTACCAATTCAATCAAATCAATCTCTTCCACGTGGCCGCCGACATGGTGGTATATACCTTCTTGTTAAACCACACATTCGAAGCCTTATTCAGTCAACAAGATCTTCTCCCTACTCAATTCAAGTATCACTTCCTGGCTTCTCTATTGCCAGTGTTTATTACCCACCATATTCCCTTTCGGAACAAGGTTTACAAGAGAATCTTCAAGAGCTTGGGCCAGTGGACCTTCTTCTTGGCGACATTAATACCTTCTTTCAGCCTAACTCTGGTCCTGGTAGTACACAATCCAATTTCAGTACCTCGACTAGGGCTATTCTCTTTCAAACTTGGGCTGTCAACTCCACTATGATTCATCTGGTCGATCCCTTGCCTTATACGATTTCACACAAGATTCCAGATCATGCCTTTGGTTCTATTCACCTCCAATCTAAACTAGCCCTAGCTCTTGTTCGTACTCCATCACTTCACTTTCCCACTGATCATCGATATCTTTTCCTAGTCCAATACAACGATTCCAGTTCTAACTCCACCCCCTTCTTCAATTTCGAACACACTCCATCACCAACCACACAACCAACCCGCTTCCATTTTCAACGTCTCAAAGTGGCTAAAGTAGCCTAGCAATTTCGAAATTGTTGGGCAATGATGGAGGAACTATTTGGTTCCTTCAAGGGAGCTGAAGAGTTTGATATTGATATGCTGGATTCAATTTTATGTTCTGCAGTACAAGCGGTCAGAGAAAGTGTTCTTGAAATATACCAGCCAGCAAATACCCGAATGAAACCAGATATTACAGCCCAAAGACTCGCAACACAGATGAATATGCCAGCTAGTATTCAACTTCTCAAAGAGCTCAGAGGTGCTACACTGTGGGAGTAAATCTCGTCAGCTCATCACCTGCTTTGACTCCCATGGACGAGTGTTGCAAACACTATCCTACCATATTTCATTCACGTTCTCCATTACCCTCCACCAACAATCCAGACCAACATATGCCCCCAATTCAGACTGCACCTACTTCCAATATGCCTTGTCCCTCTATCCCTTCCCCTGGGCCAGGTTCTGTCATACCTGATGAGACAACCATTCTCACTTCGGGACTACGCAATCCCATATCAGTGGATTATATCAAATGTCAACTGAAAAGAATGTCCTCCACCTGATCTTCTGGCACTGATGGTATTACCGTAATCATGCTTCGTCATCTTGTTGACACAACATTTCCTCAGCATCTGCACCAGCTATACACGGCATGTGTGAGAAAGGGAAAAACACCAGAGCGATGGAATCAACCATTGATATTCCCTTTGTGCAAGGATCGGACAAAGCCTTTCACAGCTACCAACTCACGCGCTATAATGCTTGTATGTCTCTTTCACAAGATATTTGAATGCCTCACTCTTCCTTCTATCAATACCGCTGGTGATATAAACTATGCGGGAATTCAAGGTGGCTTTCGTTCTGGTTATTCAACTCTCGCCAATGTCCTCACTCTTGATCACCTCATCGAAGCTGATGCAGGATCCCATATCGTCTTCCACGACTTTGTGGCAGCCTTTGATAAGGTTGATTGGGGATATTTAAAGACGGAACTGCAAAAGCAAGGAATCAATTCACTTGTTCTACAAATAATATATCACCTGATGTATCGTGATATGACCTACTGGGTTATAGTCAATGGTTGTCCATCTGTGAGGCACTGACGAACATGTGGACTACTACAAGGATCACCTTTGTCGCCATCCTTGTTTAACAGATTTCTCAACAGCCTCTTAGTTGAACTCAATTGGCAGTTACTAGCTTCATTTCCCCAGGCTCTATTCTTTGCAGATGATGGAGTACTCATCTCACCTACTACATGCGCAGCCCAAAGCCTTGTGAACATTGCAGCTCGATGGGCAAACAATCATGGAATGTCATTCAACATACCCAAATGTGGATACCTGGTTACTCACTGTGCTTCTAATGCCCCTATTCGTTCTTCGGTGGTACTCAACAATGAGCCAGTTCCCTTTGTTGAGTCATACAAGTATTTGGGTGTCATCTTTTCACGATTGGGCATTAATTTCCAAAGTCAGGCAAGCTTGCTTTCTGAGCGGGTCAGGAAGCTATTAGGAGCTATACAGTGGTTTTCCAATACTTGGTGTCCCAGAATCCGGTTGAACATCTTCAAAAGTATTCTTCTTCCGACACTAGAATATTCAGTCCCTATCTTATATGCCAATTTCCTACGTAATCGAAAGTGTTCCAGCCGGCCAGCTCTCACGAAATCATAGAACAATTGTTTATAATAGATTGCTGGAGGAAACGCCCACCGACCTCATATCACCTGTCTTCTACTTTGACTCCTCCATTTCCAGGATCGGGCTCAGCATTTGCATGCCAGAGTTTATATTCACCTTCTCTCTATGGCTATTCATAATCCATTAAGTTCCATACTGGATCGTACGGACTGGTTTCCCAAGTCAAATCACCTTATTCCAGTTCATAACTACGATCCCCTCTTGTACCAATTCCTCAACCTCCCTGCTCTTTTCAATCAGTTCTTCTATACGTTCAATTCAATATTAAGGGCAACTCTAGTCAATAACCTTCGGGCAGCCCTGGTGAAACAAAAGGAGTATCGTATTTTTTGTAACCAACTTGGCACAGCTCCCAACCTAATACAGATCACTATGGTAACAGCTCGAGTAACTGGTCTTCACTGTGATGCAGTTCTCACAGCCCCCGCTACTCACCAAGCACTCTTCCTTGCTTGGCGACGTGGTATTGATGGTTGGGGAAGAAAGTGCTGCTGTGGGAAGATGTTCAACTGTGGTCATGTATCGTGCATGCCATATCCTGCAATCAACCAGACCGATGAGCAAAAAGATATATATGCACTCGACCGCTACATCCTGGACCCTTCTCTAAAGTATCCCATGGTTGATTTTCTTCTCAATGAACGACTCTGGGATCAGGCACGAAGGATTCTGGATTTCTGGACTCTATCAATGGCTAATATAGTGAGGACCACTCAGGTATTATAAAACTGTCCATATCTTGCTCTTAATGAAAACGTAGAAAAATATATTGCAGGTTTGGTTTCACCCTGTCATTTTAAGAGTACTTTCTTTGTTATTCCTTCCCTATCCTATTCTCATTTATTCTTACCAATATTTTCCTTATATATTTCTCGTTTATCATGATATTCCTTTTTGAATATATCTTTTGTCTAAGTTTTCGTTTTACATTACTATCTTTTTCATCTGCTCTCTGATTTATATTTTCGTTCTTACCTTAAAAAGTTATCTTCTGTTTTTGCCTTATTCATCAATATTAAAATGACAAAAAATTTGTGTTATGTTGGTTATGTTTGAATTTTCCTTTTTTTACCTGATCATATATTTTCAAAAGTTCATGATTAAGTCTGTCAGTACAAGTTAATGGTGGTCGCTCTTATTCCATTTACAGCAGAGGGGGCCATCCGTGTGGGGCATTGTACTCCCGATCCCGTAGGCCTATAGGTAGGGCCTTATTCACCTATACGTGTTGCATCATTGTGTTACTCTGGTTGACCAACATTGTTTCACTCGTGAGTTCAATTACTCAGGTACTTGAAACCTCCTCCTTGCCTGGTGGGGGCCATTCATTCACTCATCATCCATGCACTGTTGTACTTTCCTTCATTGCAGTTGTCTCCTACCTGTATGTAGCTGTCTCCTTACATGTTGTGTGATGTCTCAGTAGTTTGCTTGATGCTCGTGCTTGCAGTGGCTCTGGTCCTGTCTCTAAATCAATATACTTAACCCATAACCCTAACCCTTACCAATGCAATAGTTCATCTATTCTTGGCCTAATCTCTCCTTATTCCGCTCTCCTGGTTTCCAATCACCTCCATCATTTCCTCCACCAGTGACAATTCCCTGGTTATCAATACCTCTTGAACCTCTCCCTCACGCCTGATTCCCCCTCATTCAGGATCGGGCAATTGCAAATTCTCGGTTGAATTTATACTGACTTGCCAGATATCTGGTTGGGATATATCTTCTACCCGAGGGCAAGTGGACGGTGAGCACGGAACCTAGATTGAAGCTATGCTTGGTATTCTTTCCGGTGTAGGTTCGACCTCCAAATTTGTCGTCATTGCACTCTCTCCATTGGGTACATTGATTCTTTTTTTCCAAGTTAGTTATGGTTGTTGGCTATTTGCAACCAGAATTTGATATCAACAAGATCACTTGTGAATACTTACCCAATACTCGCAATAGTGCCAGAACAGAATTTATCAGAATATTCTACTTCTGATAAAATGGCTTGAAAACTTTTATGTGGATGTGCCATATTGGTAACCGGGTGACTTGTATCCATAGATAGCGGCGAATCTGGAATTCTCACAGGGGAAGTAGTTTCCTTTGGAATTTCTGCTAATGGCAAGACAGGAATTGAGTTGAATTCAATGGGAGTATCCTTCAAGCCTCTGTCAAATACCTATCAACATGATAAATGAACAGATTTTGAGTACTAACATTTTCAATAGAATTACAATTAATCCTTAGGGATACTGAATTGATAGGAACACTAGTGCGATTGTTCTCATCAGAACGGCCATAAATTGATCTTCCAGTATTAGGATTGCCGTTTCGGACACAGTGAGTAGTAGCTTGAGCTAAGTCCCGATTGCCACTCCTAGCTGATCCAAGATCTAAAGGTGGTACTTCTTGCAGTAGTCGTTCAACCACAGTATTCTAGCTCGAGATAATTCCACAAATTGATTAGCACTTTAACTGAATATATCCAATATAACATGATTATTTCTTTCACAGGAGAATTATATTTATACTCACCGGCTCAACAGTGAGATTCCTCCCAGCACCTGTAGCAGATCCTTCCATCAGTCTCAATAAACCATGCTGGTCGGTGGTCCTCCCTTTCCCTAACACCAGACTCAAAGTATTTTCAATAGGAACATTCGGAAAACTTGTTATACAGGATTTGAACTCCGTTCGAGTTAACTCATGCAAACTTGTAGCTGGTTGTAGTTCATATCCAAGAAGAGGCCCATCGACACGGCCAATGCCAGGTCGAAGAAGTGATTTCCCTAATGGTTGCAGTGCGTGTGACAATTCCATAATTCGGTACGAGAGATTTACGATTTGTGGCAGCATAAATAGCCAACAGAATCAGATGTCTTACAGGCAAAGTCGACATAATTCTCAACCAGGAGTAGGAGTAGAAGGCCATAACCAAAGTCGCGGGTCTCTTTATAATTGATGAGTTCATACCAGCGCCTACCTTCCTTTAAATGATTCGTGATAGTTTGCTGACCAACCGGAGTATTGAGATCCTTATTGAAAATATCTAGGAGGAGGCCATTAACACGCTGCCAGGCTGTCTGATTAGGAATTCGTTTCTGATGATATTCTTCAACATACATACTATGTGAATCATAAAGTCTGGTAAGATATAATCTCTCCGTAATATAGCTGATATACTGAGTATGGTGGATACGAAGAACTTTGTTGAAATCGTATATAAGGTTTTGTTGCAGCAGCAATCTCAGGGCTCCAGTATTGTGATTTAAGGAAATATTTGGAAGTGCTGTTTTGCTAGTACAGAGACGATGTAGCATGCCATGCATCTGCATCATATGAGATTCCGATAATGTCAACCAAAACCACTCCCGAAGCTTTTTCCAAATTGAGATTATTAGACTAGTGCATCCATTATACTTATTATATAACAAGAAATTTTTATGCCAGTTGCGTTTTACCCAAAATGACTCAAGCTGTTGAAACTGTTGAAATTTAGGATCTTTTAAACCAGAATCGAGGATTTCAGATTCTTTAGCATCAAGAATCATAGCATTATTGGTGGTTGTTGGTACAGTACCCTCATACAGGATATCCAACTGGTTTAGCGGTGGGGTTCTTGATGAATTCTCATCGGATAGGCTGTTACGGATTTCAATTGTGCTCCTTTGTGGCAATCCATTTTGTGCCATATATTCATTATACTCCGCATAAACTAAGAGAAGGGAACGCTTTGCTGGCTCAACCTTTAGTCCATCAAAATAACCATTTGCAGAGATGCATTCATTGTTGAGACAAAAGTGATTCTGTTGACCTAATCGCGAAATCTCCTTTATTTCATTCTCGCTTGTTGGCCGATTACATATCTCGTCCATATTTGCTACAGGTAGTTTAGATGTTGCAGCTCCACTATAAAGCGATACTGATTGCAGGAGAGAACTCGACTTACAATATTTTTCAGTAACTGGTAATTGGGCCACCGACTCCGATCTCACGTACTTTACTCCTTTAATATAGTTAGCATTATGGAAACCAGTATGAGCACATTGTTGGTACAGGTGATAACAATTTGTGTAATAACTACCTAATGGCGCAACTTGGAATAATATATATAGAGCACGTTGCCCAGAATTAAGGTATTTCGAACCTTGCCACCAAATTTCCTCTGATTTGACCTTCTATCTATGAAGATGCTTAGTAAGCCATATAAGCAGAGTCTATCACCGTGACGATGGGAAATATGATTCATAATTCAAGTTCAAACTGACAAAGTACCACGTCTTGCTCTCTCTCTCGTTTCTCTTGTTTCAAAGTCAAACCTTTGGTTTGACCTTTACTTTTACTTCTCCTTTCTTTTCGTAAGACTTATATCTCACTAACTCCACTGGTATTATTTTCCTAGCCAACCGTATTGGATACTAATTTATTAATTGGGTTGAAAGGATACAGTAAAAGTACTTATTACATACCTGCTGTCCACCTGACTTGTAAGTCAAACCTGAGGTTTGACCTTTGTCTCTGGGAACTTCAAAATATGGGGCTTATATTGGTGGAGCTGTTCTAGAAATAGATATTGTGGAAAAAGCGGGTGAGAGAGGTAAACTGAAGGGAAGAGGGTAAGTCCATCCTTATATACCTTGAGATTCTATTCTAGTGTTGATGTAATTATGATTTCCCTCTCATATCGCATAATGACCTTATCATTTTATAATAATTGTCTCTACTTCATGAAACTATCCGCGTTACTTATTCGGTTTTCCTAGGTCAACAGATTAAATTTTTAAGTCTTAGCATGATCATATCCTCTTCTCTTGACTTTGTCATTCTCTTAGAACGACATTGTATTAGACTTCAATACCTGCTAGCATATTACAGCTTCATTGATCTTTTCCCTGTAAGTCATTTTTGTGTTGTTAAATATCTTTTCCGTTTAACAATCGTGAATAATTTAAATCTAGATATTGTCACCCTTTTCTTTTCCTTAGAAATCATCCTATTTCATCATTGTTGAAGGCAATAATTTCTTGCCAGTGGGTACTCCAACATTTCTCTCACACCATATATTATTTCCTATTTCATTTCTTAAATATCTCTCTCGCTCTCCCAGTTCCTTTCTACTATTTCACCTTACAGGTAATATACTTCATTTACGGTTAAACTAAATATTCTATGTTTCCCTTTCCACAATTTGATATAAAGCTAAAGTCAAACCCTGGGTTTGACTTTAATCTTCCATAGATTAATTCGTAGGGAAATGTACATATATTCATTCTCTCTGACTAAGCATCCTGTAGAGTTCATACTTTATTGGATTTGGAAGTTGTCCTTTCATACTTTGCTCTCTTTGTATTAATTAACAAGCATAGCATGCTTTGGTTTATTTTAATAACAAGAACTAACAGACCGATTTTGTGAGTGTCAGGTTTCCAAATATCTTGAAATGGGACTCAGATCTGAGAATGGAAAGAGAGAGGCGGCTGATGCACTTCGTTCCGAATTTAACCAACAATTTCATTGTCCTGAATGTAATTTCACATCTGAGACCAGAGGGGCTTTTAATAAAGATTCTGGAGGGACCCCAGACGCACCAAAGAGGAGTTATTGACGATTTAAGGGTCGCTCCAAGGTTGATTTTGGCAACACATTTGGTGTAACACAGTTTCTACAGATACGTAAGGAACAAACATTTCATCAGACATCGGATATTGTCCAAACCATTTCCTCGTTTGGTATGTATAATTACTTCTATTTTCCTCATTTCCTTTGAGTATACTACCAGTATCAGATATCTTTATTCATGTTGATATTGTTCTTTGATTGATCTATTACTGATACCCATATTGAATAAACTTGTAGAATCATCGAAAGGGGATATGAATATGTTTTATCGTCACAAACTTCGTCAGGTTAGGGCAAAGCACTTTTGTACATCTTCATCAGCGGTAAGAGAGAACTTGTATTCCAATTTGATAGAACTGTTGCTTTGTTTTTCTCGTGATTGAGGAAAAAGTATTCTGATATGTGGTTATTATTTACTAACGACACGATTTACAAATGGTAGAAACTTCCCACCTATATAACTATTGATTCTTTCTCAGAGACTCGGAGTACAGATTCAGACTTTGAGATTGATACCTCTGATCTTGAAGGTTTGTTATTGGAAACAGCTACCTTGTCAAGTCATTAATATTCAAATACAATTAGAATATAGTTATCAATACCAGCATATTCTAATAGAATTTGAGCAAAGCAGATTCTCTACATGCGGAGCCTGATTTGACAGCTATGACCAAGGCGGTTTCACTATTGCAACAATATATTCGGAATGCAAAAGATCAAATTCACCTTCTTGGGATAAAGATTGACAAGCTGGAGAAGAAGGTTGATATACTATCAAATGAGAAGAATATAACCAATGATGAAAATATCAGAGTATCTTCGGTATGTTTGAACCGTTCAAATCTTGCTCCTGTTTGAATTGCCAAATGCAAAGAATCTTCTGCCAACCTAAACCATTCTCTTTATAATATTAAGAGAGAACTTGAATACTTACTTGTAGCAAAAGTTGCCTTCGTACTATAGGGTGAATCTTGTATCAATAGTCCAAAATCTAAAAGGGACAATATATCCAAGAAGTTACGACGGATCTCTGCAATTCAGAAAGATGTTTGGGAATCTTCTATTTCCCCAATTGCGTATCAGCCAAATAGATTTTATTCAGTTCCTGACTCTCTTTCACTACTACAAACAACGATACCTTCCTATACTGGTATTTTGAAGTCCGTCAATACAGGTACACTTTCTTGTCACTAACTAGTACTTTATACATAGTATAAGCTAATTTTTAGAATAGATATATCAGGTAACTCCATTGCAACCAGGATGCTCTCACATAAGCCAAGGCGGAAAAGCAGTACAACAGCGATTTATATTACCGGAATGCAATAGATGACAAGCAAGAATATAAAGAATATTCTTGGTTCATCCACGATTAACCTACAACTGCATGATATACGTAATTTGTCATGAATTGATAAACGAGTACTCGAACTTCTTGTTGTCATCAATCATGCTGATCGGATGAAAAAATGAATTGGGAAGTTTTCTGAGTATGAAATTAAGTCAAACTTTGATCCTCTCGCAGCAGATTCCTTCTCCTGTGAATGTGATATTCTTCCAGAGTCACAAGAAGCCATCTTCAAGAGGAACTTTCTCATTAGACTTGCAGCTTCCATAGCCTCTACAAAACAGGAGGTAACAGGGCAATATATCATGGATTGGGCCGAGCATCATGGAATTGGAAAACAACTTGAAAAAAAGGTTCAAAAAGAGGGAATTGTTCTCACACGACAAAGTAGCGACAAACCTGGGATGCCAGATTCAGGATCTATGTAGGCAAGAACTGTTAGTGCACCTTCAAGTTCAAAACAGAAACCTATTAGCTCAGGTGCTGGCAAATATTGTAAGCTTAAGCTAAGTTGATCCTCATTTGATAGTCTTGAGAGGTATTGTCTTCATTTGCCACTTAGTGTATTCTTGAACTTGGACAACAAACATAATTGTACAAAGTTCAAGTTTTGCTGGTTTCAATCCCAAGAAGAGGTTGATACTAAAGGCCACACGGGGAACCAAAGGTTCTGACTAATGTATCAGATTGGCTATCTTAATGGAAGCTCTCTCCCAAATGGGAAATGTGCCCAGGCTATGAGTCTTCATGAGACCAAGTTTGACATTTTGTTTATCGCAGAGCACTGGTATCAGAATCACGAATCACGACTCTCACATCCACTTGTTTATTGTTCAACCTCTCTCCCAATTCAATCAAATCAATCTCTTCCACGTGGCCGCCGACATGGTGGTATCTACCTTCTTGTTAAACCAGATATTCGAAGCCTTATTCAGTCTACCAGATCATCTTCCTACTCAATTCAAGTATCACTTCCTGGCTTCTCTATTGCCAGTGTTTATTACCCACCATATTCCCTTTCGGAACAACGTTTACAAGAGAATCTTCATGAGCTGGGCCAGTTGACCTTCTTCTGGGCGACATTAATACCTTGTTTCAGCCTAATTCTGGTACTGGTAGTACACAATCCAATTTGAGTACCTCTACCTGAGCTAATCTCTTTCAAACTTGTGCTGCCAATTCCACCATAATTCATCTTGTCCATCCCATGCAATATATGATTTCACATAAGATTCCAGATGATACCTTTTGTTCTATTCACCTCCAATCTAAACTAGCCCTCGCTCTTGTTCCTACTCAATCACTTCACTTTCCTACTGATCATCCATTTCTTTTTGTAACATGTGTACTTGTTCCGGCAGTATTACACAAGCGGCAACGATCAATTTTCTATGTTTAGTTTAGTTTGATTTATATTTGGTTTTATTTCACCTGCGGTATTGATTAAGATACCGGCAGCTTGTTATATCTAATGTTTCTTTGGTTGGAACTTGTTTATTTGAATTCCGGTAAGGAATGGTAATGTATACCGGCGGTAGGCAGCAGGCTCTGTAGCGGTAAGCTCTGAGTCTTTGAGACTCCGGCAGGACTAGAGGATTCCGGTGAACTATACACTCACTGGTAATCATCGTGGTTGCAGGATAACTGATTACTGAAGGATGGCAACAACTTATGTATTTAAGAACCGTCTCCTGGCTAGCAGGAGACAGAGCAGACTTGAGCGAGACGTCTAGATTAAGAATATACATGGTTGAACGGCGATCCTTGGTTCCATTCGCTTGCTACCTGATACTCTTCTCCCTTCGCCTCTCCAGAAGCCTCCCTTGAGCCCAGCGCTAGCAGGCCTACCCCCAGTCTCCTTGTATTTAGTTAAAACAGCAGTAAACCTGTTACACTTTTATAAGTCCAATACAACAATTCCGGTTGTAACTCCACCCCATTCTCCAATTTCGAACATACTCAATCACCAACCACACAACCAATCCGCTTCCATGTTCAACGTCTCAAAACGGCTAAAGTAGCCTGGCATTTTCGAAATAGTTGTGCAAGCATGGAGGAACTATTTGGTTTCTTCAAGGGAGCTGAAGAGTTTGATATTGATATGATGGATTCAATTTTATCTTCTGCAGTACAAGCGGTTGCAGAAAGTGTTCTTGGAATATACCAGCCAGCAAAAACCCGAATGAAATCAGATATTACAGCCCTAATACTCGCAACAGAGATGAATAGGGCAGCCAGTATTCAACTTCTCAAACGGGCTCAGAGGGCCTACACTGTAGGAGTCAATCTGGTCAGCCTATCACTAGGTTTGACTCCCATGGACGAGTGTTGCAAACACTATGCTACTATATTTTATTCAAGTTCTCCATTACCCTCCACCAACAATCAAGACAAACATTCGCCCCGAATTCAGACATCACCTACTCCCAATATCTCTTCTCCCTATATTTCTTCCCCTGGGCTAGCTTCTCTCATACCTAATAAGGCAATCATTCTCACTTTGCCACTACTCAATCGCATATCTGTGAATCATATCAAATGTCAACTGAAAAGAATGTCCTCCACCTCATCTTCTGGCACTGATGCTATTACAGTCATCATGCTTAATGATCTTGTTGACACAACATTTCCTCACCATCTGTACCAGCTATACACGGCATGTGTGAGGAAGGGAAAAACACCACAGCGATGGAATCAAGCATTGATATTCCCTTTGTGCTAGCATTGGACAAATCCTTTCACAGCAACCAATTCGCATCCTATAACGCTCCTATGTCTCTTTCCCAAGATATTTGAATGCCTCATGGTTCCTTCTATCAATACCTCACTTGATACAAACTTTGGGACAATTCAAGCGGGCTTTGGTTCTGGTTATTCAACTCTCACCAATGTCCTCACTCTGCATCACCTCATCGAAGCTGATGCAGGATCCCATATCGTCTTCCTCCACTGTTCGGTAGCCTTTGACAGTCTTGATTGGCGATATTTGAAGACGGAACTCCAAATGCAAGGAATCAATTCTCTTGTCCTTCAAATGATATATCAACTGATGGATCGTGATATGACCTATTCAGTTATAGTCAATGGTTGTCTATCAGTGAGGCAGAGACGAATATCTGGATTACTACAAGGATCAACTTTGTCGCTGTCCATGTTTTCACAGATTTATCAACAGCCTCTTAGTTGAACTCCATTGGCAGTCACTAGCTTCATTTCCAAAGGCTCTATTCTTTGCGGATGATGGAGTACCCCTCTCGCCTACTGCACGAGAAGCCCATAGCCTTGTGAACATTGCAGCTCGATGGGCAAACCATTATGGAATGTCATTCAACATCCCAAAATGTGGATACCTGGTTACTCACTCTGCTTCGAAACCCCCTATTCGTCCTTCAGTGGTACTCAACAATGAGCCACTTCCCTTTGTTGAGTCATACAAGTATTTAGAACTCATTTTTTCACGAATGGGCATTGATCTCCAGAGTCAGGCCACCTTGCTTTCTGAGCGGGTCAGGAAGCTCTTAGGAGCTATGCAGTGGTTTTCCTATACTTGGTGTCCCAGTTTCAGGTTAAACATCCTCAAAAGTATCCTTCTTCCGACACCAGAATATTCAGTTGCTATCTTATATTCCAATTTCCTACGCAATAGTAAGTGGGCCAGCTGGCCAGCTCTGACAAAATCATACAACCATTGTTTAAAATTGATTACTAGAGGAAATGCCCACCGACCGCATATTACCTGTCATCTACTTGGACTTCTCCCTTTCCAGGATCGGGCTCAGCATTTGCATACGAGATTTTATATTCACCTTCTCTCTATGGCAATTGATAATCCATTAAATTTCATACTGGATCGTAAGGGCTGGTTTCCCAAGTCAAATCACTCTGTTTCAGTTCATAACTACAATCCCCTCTTGTACCAATTCCTCAACCTCTCTGCTCTTTTCAATAAGTTCTTCCATACGTTCAATTCAATACCAAGGGCCACTCCAGTCAACAACCTTGTGGAAGACCTGGTGAAACAAAAGGAGTATCGAATTTGTTGTAACCAACTTGGCACAGCTCTCAAGCTAATACAGGTCACTATGGTTACAGCCTGAGTAACTGGTCTTCACTGTGATGCAGAACTTACAGCCCCCGCTACTGACCAATCACTCTTTCTTGCCTGGCGACCTTGTACGTATGGTTGGCGAGGAAAGTGCTGCTCTGGGAAGATGTTCAACCACGGTCATGTATCCTGCATGCCATATCCTGCACTCAACCTGACAGAGGAGTAACAAGATATTTGTGCAATGGACTGCTACATCCTTGACCCTTCGATAAAGTATACCACGGTTGATTTTCTGCTTAATGAACAACTCTGGGCTCAGGCACGAAGGATTCTGGATTTCTGGACTATGTCAATGGCTAATAGAGTAACGGCCACCCGGGTATTATAATTACTTTCCTTGTATTCAGATTAATGAAAACGTACAAAAATATATGGCAGGTTGGGTTTTACTTTTTTCTTTTAAAGGATATATTCTTTGTTGTTCCTTCCCTATCTTATTCTGATTTATTCTGACCAATATTTTTCTTATCTATTTCTCGTTTATCATAATATTCCTTTTTGAATATGTCTTTTGTTTAAGCTTTTGTTTTACATCACCCTCTTTTTCATATGCTCTCCGATTTTCTATTTTGATTCTTACATTAAAAAGTTTTCTTCTGTTTTTGTCTTATTCATGAACATCAACTTCACAAAATATGTCCATTTTGTTGGTTATGTTTGAATTTTGCCTTTTTTACCTGATCTTATATTATCAAAAGTTTCTGTTTAAGTGTTTCAGTTCAATTTAGTCGTCCTCGCTCTAATGCATTTTACGGCAGAGTAGGCCATCGGTGTGGGGCCTTGTACTCCAGATCCGGTAGGCCTGTAGGTTGGGCCTTATTTACCTATTTGTCTTGCATCATTTTGTCACTGTTGATGGCCGAGGTTGTTTCACTCGTAAGTTCAGGTACTTAGGTACTTGAATACTCGTCTCTGCCTGGTGGGGGCCTAGTACTCACTCATCAATCATGTGCTGTTGTGCTTTCCTTCCTAGCAGTTGTCTCCTACTTGTATCTAGCTGTCTCCTTACATGTTGTGTTATACTTCAGTAGCTAGCTTGATGCTCGTGCTGATAGTGGCTTTGGTCCTCTCTCTAAATCAATATACTTAACCCCTAACCCTAAGATTTTCCTATTTAAGTAGCTTCCAGGCTGGTGAATCTTCCATCTGGTGCCATTGGAAAAAACTTTAAAAATATAATTTCAAGTAAATCTCATTTAAATAGCAAACAGGCTGGTGAACTTACTATGAAGGACCATTAGAAACAATATTAAAAAGATTGGTTCAAGGACACATAATGATAGTACCATCCAGGCTAGGAAACCTTCCATCAGGAACCATTGGAAAAAATAGTAAAAAATATTATTTCTAGTACCTCTGATATAAGTAGCAGCCAGGCTGGCGAACCAACCATCAGGAACCATTTGACAAAATATGAAAATTATTATTTCAAGTAATCTTCATGTAAGTAGCATCCAAGCTGGCGAACCTATCATCAGGAACCATTGGAACAAATATTAAATGTATTATGTCAAGTACATATCATGTAAGTAGCAACCAGGGTGGCGAACCTACAATGAAAAACCATTGTAAAAAATATTAAAAATAGTATTTCATGTAATCTTCATGTAAGTAGCATTCCGGCTGGCGAAACTACCATCAGTAACCATTGGAAAAAATATTAAAAATATAATTTCAAGTGTCTATAACAGGCATCCAGGCTGGCGAACCTAACATCAGCAAACATTGGAAAACATATCAAAAATATAATTTGAAGTACTTTGCATCTGAGCAGCATCCGGACTGGCGAACATCCTATCAGGGGCCATGCGAATAAACATAAAAATATAATTTCAAGTACTTTTCATCCAAGTAGCATTCAAGCTGGTGAACCTACCATCAGGAACTATTGGGAAAAATATTAAACATCTTATTTCAAGTACTTTGCATGTAATTTGAATTCAGGCTGGCGCACCTATTATCAATAACCATTGGAAAAAATATTACCAACATAATTTCAAATATCTGTCATGTAAGTAGCATTCCCGCTAGTGAACCCACAATCAGGAACCCTTACAATAAATATCAAAACTATTATTTCAAGTAGTTTTCATGGAGGTAGCATCCAGGCTGGCCTAAATACCGTTACGAACTATTGCAAAAAATATTACAAATCTTATTTGAAGTTTTTCCAATTAATATAGTATTACCTTGAAGTCTGCCAAAGCTACTATCTGGATCCTTTTTGAAATCATCCAAAATTCTCATTTTTTACTGTTGCCAATGTAGGTAGTCTTGGGTAACCTCCCATCAGCTACTACTCTGAACAATATTTAACAATATTATTTGAACTTTTTCGATTTAATTTAGAATCATTGCTGGTGAACCTATATAGCATGCAATATGGGCAAATTTATTAAAAATAGTCCCATAGTTCTTCTAATATAGCTAGCCTTCTGGCTTGCACATCTAGCATTTCGAATGTTTGTCAATGTACTCCTTGTTTACTAGTAAAATCAGTTTTAGTTTTTAATCCTCAAACTTTACCGAGTCCTCTTTAGAGGAAATATCTTTATCAAGTGATATAGTAGTGCTAAGTTCTAACTTGTAGTAAATTGACGATTATATACCAGTGGAACCAGTACTCTACCACTATACCTGATTAAGGTAGAATACCGTGGTTTGAATTTTCCAACGGTATCCACCTGTACCTAACGGTAACCATTCACCTTTTTCAATTATATTACTCCTACAACCACCTCTATGCATACAACAAAGGTTATCCATCTTTCAAATGAATTTTCGCCGTACCTAGTTGTAAATACACAATTATTCAATACTTGTACTAGAATGCTGCCCCTATTGATGAACAAGCCACAAATAGTTTTTCAATTCTTCCAATATTACACAATGGCAACTAGTGCTATCTGCACGTTTCGTTATCTCTACAACTCCAAGAACCACATTTTACCATAAGAAGAAAGTCTCTTAATTGTTTTGCTTTTACCTAGATCTAAACAGTAGTAACTCTACCATTATTCGTCCATCTTATATGAAGAGCTTCAAAACAATTAAACCTCTTAGCCAATAGTATTCAATATATACAGTACCCAATCGTAAAGAGCGGTGAACCTTTTGTCTTCCTCTATTTGCCTCTTACAGCTACCAATATCAAGAAAGTGGACTAATTCTTTTCATTGTACCCTAATGTAACTGTATTATGTGTACACCTCTTTATATCTCTCACTGGATAAGCAACCAAATTAATTACCATATTAGAATCACTATTGTCAATTATTGTAATGGTACGCAACGGTTACCAGCGGTAACTTTGTACTTGTGTCACCATTGTCTTACTTGTCACTTGTTATGCAAGTCTTTGTCAGACTGTTGGTATATTTTCCCTAATATCTAATGGTAAACAGTAGTAACTTGCCTGCATGTATCATATTTCCATCTTGGTATATACTTATTCAAGTTACCAAGGAATTGCATGAAATCTCTCTGTCTTTACCATTCAATAATCATTAACAACTATGTCTTACAAGCTCATTACTCTGATGGTTTATCCTATGAATATTCACCTCATATTTTCAAATAAATTAAAGTTTCATGACTTTGTCTTTTATCTTGTATAGTATTAAATATTGTCATATAATAAACTACTTGTCTTTATATTTCTTAATGCAATTATTTAGCTATTAAAAAGTTTGTTATCTTGTCTCTCTTTACCATATTTGTAGTTGAAGGTTGACACTAGTTGTATAATCTGATTGGAGTTGTCCAATGTACTGGTTGTATCTTCCATTAGGCACTACCTAGTGGCATTGTTGTTGTATACTCAAATATACACATGGAAAGGTCATTTTTCATTGAAAATTATTTTTCTCACCATAAAAAGTTACAGATATACACTGCAACCAAGCCACAGTTTAGCAAAAGTGGCACAATTTTCAATCCACAACGACTTTTTCATCTTACAATTAATTAAGATGAAATTTTTATTATTCTAATTGTAACTTGCTAGTGATTTAGAAAATATAAGTTTTTTTTTCAAAATCTAAAATTAAGTGTTGGAAGAAATTGTAGGATGGGGAAGATGTGGGGGATTTCCTGTTACCATTGCAATAATCATAACCTGATTTTCCTTATAGAAGCTCTTGTATTAAAAGGCTCTATTATCCAGGATCAAATTTTACACTTTTAGGTACTAGGTTCTGGTATTGATCGTAGAGCTGTGATTACGTTAATCTGCCAGTTACCTGCAATATGCTAAGAGGGTATTATTTGAACACTATCACCCTAGGAAATGGCAAAGTATTGTTGCTCGCTCATGAGATTGTATGCCTTGGTGGTGCCCGACCTGGACATGGACAAAATTCTCCAAGAGGGAGGGAGAACTTTGTTGTAGAGAAAATAGGAATGGGCGAGTATAGAATACTCTAACCGGCTGGTGAGTCGTCGATATTGCGTAGCACCGTGGTCTATTTAATCACCTCAATTAAAAATCAAAGTAATATATTCTCTAGCTACTCGATAAGTGCCTAGCTACCATCCGGAGCTAGGTATATAGAGAATTTAAGCCACCCACGTGTTACCAACAGAATCAAAGATTACGATAATAGGTGTTGATGACCATTTAGTAAAACTCATTGTGGTAGGAGCCCAAGTTGAGTGTGGGTAAATTGGCGAAATATCACCATCATACCGTATTTCGATCCCAAATAGCTCTTGGTCACTTTTCCGGAATGCCCAAAAGATTTGTGAATTTATTTTCCTCTATATCCAAAAGAACTGTAGCGTCCACACTTCAGAAGGGAAAGAGAGAAACAATGAATTGTAGAAAAAGGAATGAATAATAGCCGGAAAAAATGAAAAAAAAAACAATAAAAGTCAAAATAATGGTAGATGTTGGACACTTAAGTCCAGACATCATGTCCCGTTCCCGTAGTATTTTTACCATTTCCCTGTGCCCTTTGACTTCAGCACACCAGAGTGGTGTTTGGCCGTACCCATCCGGCTTGCCAGGGTCGGCGCTGTCCCGTCCAAGTAGTGTTTTCACCACTTCCACGTGCCCATTGACTGCAGCCCACCAGAGTGGTGTTCTGTCGTCCCCACCGGGCTTGCCAGGGTTGACATCGCCCCGTCCGAGCAGCATTCTCACCACTTCCACGTCACCATTGAAGGCAGACCACAAGAGTGGTGTCCAACCGTAAATATTTGGCTTGTCGGGGTTGATGTCGCCCCGGTCGAGCAGTGCTTTCACCACATTTTTGTGCCGTCCGCAGGCAGCCAGCCAGAGTGGTGTTTGGTTGGAACAATCCGGCTTGTCGGGGTCGACGTTATCCCGCCCGAGTAGAATTTTCACCACCCCCTCGTGCCCACGGCTGGCAGCCCACGAGAGTGGTGTCTTGCCGGAATGATCTGGTTTGTCGGGGTCGACGTCGTCCCGCCCGAGTAGTATTTTCATCACATTCTCGTGCCCCATGCAGGCAGCCCAGATGAGTGGAGTTTTACCATCCTTATCTGCTTCGTCGGGGTTGACGTTGCCCCACCCGATGAGCGTTTTGACCACTTCCACGTCCCCATTGCAGGCAGCCAACCAGAGTGGCGTTTCGTCGTCCTGTCGGAGTAGTAGTTTTACCACCCCCTTGTGCCCATTGGAGGCAGCCTCCCAGAGTGGTGTATTGCTGCCCTTACTTGGGTTGTCGGGGTTGACGTCATCACGTTCGAGCAGCATTGTCACCACTTCCTCCCGCCCATAGTTCGCGGCCTGGGCGAGTGGTGTTTTGCCATCCACATCGGGCTTGTCGGGGTTGACATCGTCGCACCCGAGTAGAATTTTCACCACACCCTCGTACCCCTTGGCGGCAGCCAGCCACAGCGGTGTTCGGCCGCTCACATCCGGCTTGTTGGGGTCAACGTCGTCGCGCCCGAGGAGTATTCTCACCACTCCATCGTGCCCATTCCAGGCAGCCCACACAAGAGGCGTATTACCAACACAGTCACTTTGGTTGATATTACAACCTTCCACCTCCACCAGACCAGCTACAATCTCATCAATCCCAAAGATTGATGCGCAGTGCAAACCATTAAATAGGGAAAGCTTGTCAAAATCGATATAGTAAGCATGCAATTTCTGTGCCTCCAGATGGATCCTAGCAGATATGTGGTTATTATAGTTGTCGAATAACTTCAGTGCAAGAAGTTTGGCGCAATCTGAAAGCTCTCGTTTTGCGTGCACTCCCCAATACAAAGAAGAATATTCCAGAAACGGTGCGCTTTGTTGATAGTGAGCGGGGATACCTGAGAGCGCCCTGACGTCGTGCGAATTCAGATAACTTAAGCATGTTTCTGGAATTGTCGAGTGAGCTGTACCAAAAAGCTCAGGGTGAGCCCGGAGGTATTCGTGAAAGGTAAAGTGAATTAATCGGATAGTGGAAGCCTCCGTGTCCACCATAACAAGCCCTTCGCAACAGGCTAGCAACGTCCCGATTGAAGGGATATTGTCGCTATTGAGATTCGGTAAACCTATCTCAACTCCTAAGGCGTGGCACAATTCGTTGGGCTTCAATGGTCTCTCAGAGTGAGAGATCCACATCAAAGTGGCCATTCCAAGCTTCGCTTTCCTCTTGCTTTGGCTTTTTAGCCGACCCAGTCTTGCACCATATGCATCCCCGAGCCCCAAGCCATCAGTCGTCGTGTTGAGTTTTGGTCGCCTGTGTGGGATTTTGGTTTCTTGCAGGATCATGTCGATATTCAACGAGACTAGCAAGAATCTAGGTTTATAATTGTCAGCGGATAACTTGAGGCGGGTACCGGAGTCTTTTCAACCTACATTTCCGAAATATCTTGCGGAATTTTGCTCAAAATGTCTGCCTCTAGGTTACTCTCCACCGCATCTGGCGTTGTGTCCCCACCCAACCTACTACGAACATATCTGATGATATCACCTCTCTTAGGAGTGATGCGGATGGTTGTTACGCTTGCGGAAAGACGGTTCCGTACTTCATCTTGAACGTGAGGTCTTCCAGTCACGAATATTCGAGTGCCCGGAGACGTCTGGAGGATTTGGCCGAGCGAATTAAGGAGCTTAACTCGATGTTCTGCTGCGCATTCATCAAGAGCGTCAACACATATGAACGTGCGCTTTTCGGAAGTGGTGGTCTGGAGCATCTTCACAATATCGGGAAGTCGCGGCGCTCGTCCACCAATAACGATCTTCTGGTATTCATAGGATCGCGTTATTTCCCCCGGTACCTCTCCCAGCCCGCTCACAACCTGCTTGAGCAGGGCGCCCAGCATGTTCGTCGACGATTGCTCATTTTGGGCGGCGAAGTCGAAGTAGAAACACCCAACTGCTACATTTCGTTCTCTTGCCTGATCGCATAATCTGTCTATCACCAATGAACTAACGTCGTAGCTTGTTAGAATTTGGCTTTGCCATTACTTCTTTTCAGCCTTGTCCATGTTACCAAATATGAGTTTTGCCCACCCCTGGGTCTCCATAGCAAAACAAAACCGCACCATCGACTTCAAGCCCCTGGCTGCCGGCGCACCAGCGCCGAAATTCCTCAGTCTGTAAGAGCCACTCCCCTATATCTTCGACTCGGCCCTCCTGAATGTCCTGGTGCCGTAGTCTGGGCTCAAGTGGTGATAGCCAGGCTAAGACTTGAGATCTCTCATCTGAAATATTACAGTTGTTCCACACGTTATTATATGAGTTGGTAGTATTGAAGGAGTTAATATGAGACATATTTGACATGGAGGAAAGAAGTGAAGAATAGATGGTGGAGTTAGTCCGTTGATGGAATCACTTTGTTGAAGAAAAGTGAGGTGCTTTGGGGGGCCACGTGGATGCCTCAGCGCCATCCGCTCGGTTCCCCCCAAATTTGTAAAAGCACAAATTTTTCATTGCCACAGACAAATGCGTGAGAGCCCCTCCAGTGGAATAGGCCGTCTTGGCAGAAAAAGGGTACTCGTAATATTCTGACGTTCGCGAACACAACTGCTTTTTTGCTGAAAATTACCCCGTGGGTAGGCTCCAAGGGCGTTGATTGGGTGATCCCCCCTGTAGCACACAACCGCTCACGATGGCTTCATGTCTTTAACCCCGCCTTTGCTTGGCTCGCTTGCTTTCTTCAATGGACGGCTACCGTTTACGGTAAGGGAGATACTCTCTACAAGCCTCTGGTCGCCCTCCCTCTTGCCCTTGTCACCTTGGGCACCGCCTTGTTGGAACACGAACACCATTTCGATGATTGTTGCTTGCTTGCTTTGGATTCACCCACCCTCGTTTGGCCTGGTTAGCACACCAAGTTTGCTTCTTGAGAGCCCAACGTTCCCGTGCACTGGGTTGCACCCCGCTGCCCTTTTCAGAGCCCCCCCGAGACCTCGATTGGTCTGTCCGCGCCCACGATGCTGCCAGCCTTTTCCTCGCGCCCCGTCGCCCTTTGGGCACCCCAGTGTCCTGTTTCTTTGCTCCAGGTACAACCCCGTTGGGTCAGTTTGACACCCAAAGAACCTCTTGGCCTCCATCGCGGGATTTGTTTCCTCTCTGTGGTGTGCGGCGACCGGACAGGGTTGGCTGGCAGGAGCCTCCTCCTGTGGTGTAGTGGAATTTATTTTGTTTTTCCTTTGTAGTGGGTGTGGGGTGGCTGCGGGCCATTGTAGTGTTTTATTATTATTTTGTGATTGCCGCATGCTGGCCGTGAGTTTCAGTTATTGGAGCTGATTGCCGGGGACTGCTTTTGCCGGTAGGGGATTTTTTCGTATGATTGTTCCCCTTTATAATAGTGTGGTCTTACTACGACTTGCCTGGTGGTACTTTCCAAATGTACGGTGGGTGGCGGGGGATAAGGGGGCCTTGGCTGGGGGATGTATATCATGTCGTGTGCAGATGCCTTTTGTTAAGCGAGCAAGTAGAGACTGGATATGTGGGTTAGTCAATACACAAACGGGTTACAACGCAACTGCTATTGCATACGGGCAAAAAGCCGGCCGGAGCCTCAGAAATTTGGTGTATGCAATAACAGTCGTGTTTGCAAAAGTCAGAAAATTACGAGTAATTGAACAAGGGAAAAACAAATGAAAAAGAAAAAGAAGAAAAGGAAAGAAAATGTGAATGGTAATATCATAATGTAATTTGAAGGGCACCGGATAAGAGAACCTGGTGCCAAGGTATTTAAACCCAACCCTAGTTCCTGGAGGATTGTTTTTTCACAAGTACCAGTCAGGTGACAAAAGTCCTGGTACTTATAGCTGAGTAACGGGACAAGAAAGCATCAAATTTACCTCTTTGTGTGTCCATCCCCTCTCTCAATTAATGATTAAAAATAAAAATATCAGGGTTCTGTTTCATGCTATTGCATTTCCTTTTTGAGCATGTGGAGAAGTTATTATGATAATATTTGACTATGGTGGCAAGATTTTGGTTATACTACACAAGTTGAGAAATTTGTCAGAAAGTAATTTTAAAAATAGAGAATCAGAATATGTAGATTTTATTACTAAATAAGATAAATATTTTGTGGTATAGGAGTTTCAATAACTATTATTTAAATATAATTACTCATTTGATAGAATGTTCAAAATTGAAATATATTGTCAGGTGACAAAAATAATGTTAATTCAACTGTTGATGGTAACATACACCTACTCATGACATTGCACCTCCTACACTACATAAACAAACTCCTCTAGGTTAACCAAAACTACACCATACTGTCAAATTATTGTTTTCACTAAACTTTGCGTCCTATTCTTCGCAATCATGCCGAAAAACCTATTTCTTCCAAGTACCTCCCTGAGTTTAATAGGGAGAGGATGCTTGAGTAACATGAGCCTTAAATATGATCTGAACAAATGACCGACTACCACATCATTCCTTCCACCTATCTCACAAACACACTTTCCAAGCGATTTCAAGAGAGCAAGGTGAAAGTAGGCCTAGGAGGATATTCTAGACTACCAATTTGCCAGATGAAATCTTGGTTGAGGTAGCTCTCAAAAATTGCCAAACAACCTGTTTTGAGATTACTAACAATGTTGAACCCAATGTCTCTACGAAGAGATTAAACAGTAGAATGACCTAAAGACATATTAAACAATAGGTAGCACAAGAGAGAGTTAATTGGAATGCAGATCTGGCTCAGGAGTGAATGGAATGGAGATTAGACCCTAGGTATCAGACAAGAGAGATGTGGAGAAGGAAGACAATGTGGGAAGATAAGGTATTTGGGGAGAGGAATAGTGGAAAGAGGAGAAAATGGGCTATTGGTTACTTGAATGAGAAGTGGAATAAGGATTGTATTGTACCTACTGCTGGGAGAGGAGAGAGAGGGATTAGCGAGATGATAACTGGTGGTTTTTATGGTCCAATTTACGAACATTTTTACATGTTGTTGCTGATCCTTCTTCGGCTAGTAGTCGAGTGACTGGAAAGTCAATTATTGATATATGTGATCATGGTGGGTTTCTTGTGATATGGTAGGATATAAGGAAGAAGGTTGGAGAAAAATTGGTATTTTCGATCTTTGACAATGTTAAGACTCACTGGCCTTTTAGGAGATTGCTCAGAAGGCAGACGATTGCTCTGTTAGACATTCGTGCCTATTGACCTGATCTCAATACAATTCAACCTGTTTGATCTCTGGTTAAAGATAAGCATCATACAAGGTATTCTGACCTCTATATTATAATACCTGATGTCAATATGGTCAAGAAGGCAATACATGAGGCAATTACTCATTGTTACGATCTTCTTAACTTAAAGGTTTTTGAAACTTTAGAGGGGTCAATGGTGGATTAAATAGAGGTAATTATAAAGACTCATGGGTGGTATACAAAATATTAATTTCTACAATGTATTTACATCTTGTTAAGTGTTTTTTGGTTTTTATCATAGTGGGGTTGGTGGGGAAGGCCATTGTCATGGCCGAAGACTTTCACCGTTGATACCGGGGTTAGTTTTGTCCCATGACAATAGATATTAGGACTTTGATAATATTATATAATGATTTTTTAGGCCTTGAATGCCTATACATATATGTTGATAGAGTAACATATAACCCTATATGCATATTATAAGAACTAATATAAAGCTGAATAACAACATAGAAAATATCTCATTTTAGCTATGTGATATATGTTTATCGAATTATGATCTGAATTTGCTACTTTGTAATATTTTTTTCCCAGACTACCTAACCAAGTATACTGACGTTAAAGCATAGTAAAGAAGTTATTTATCTTCAATACTTTAAGCCACAGAATTATATTAAAACCCCCATGTGAGTTCAGTTGACGTTTGAAATCTCTACCTCTTAAGATTCAAACATACACCACCTTGTTCAATTGCTTAAAGTCTCTAAGTAGAGTACAATACATTGCTATTATTCTGATTCTAGGTGTATGGCCTACATTGTTGAAACCTGAGAGTATTATTTCTTTGTAAATTATGCTCTTATAACTAGGGAATAAAATTTGAAAGGCTTCACCTGGTGCCTACAAGTTGAAAAGTGTATCTTATCTTAGCTTAGTAAATTATATTACAAAGTATTGGAATATTTAGTAAACCTAAAGGGTAAATATCAAATGATTTTGTTTATAATAGACAAAATATGATTTACTCAGATATTATATAATCTCCCAACCTCTCTCAATAGTTACATAGATATAGAAAAATAGCTACTATGTCAAATACAAGACGTACAAGATCTGACTATGTTCCTAAACCTGTATCTTGGCCCTTGTTTCTATTTTCCTGACCTACATTTCTCACCTTGATGATATTTGAACAAATTTGGAATAAACTGAGTTTACAGGAAAAATCATTTCTTATTATTAAATAATAGCCCCAGATTGTCATTCTCCATATTTAAAAGTACTTTCTGAACAATTTTCAATCTGGTATAACTACTATATATATAGATAATCAAATATTCATTTGGTTTTCCATTCATTGCAAGGCCCACCTAGCCCCTGTCAACCTATTGTACCGTACAACACTCGATTATACAGCTGATAGGCTAGCCGTATATCTTGGGTTTGTACAACAGCGATCCTCGAGAGCAATTCGGTGACGCCTACACTACTTGCAGGACTTTCCGCATTCTGGTGCATGGGGAGGGTTTTGAAAGAGTTGGTTGATAGCCATATGGTAAGGGATAAATTTAGGCCGGATCGTGAATAGTGCTATAGCTCGAGAATTGAGCCCGTGTCTGTCCAGCATGTTGCCGTTCCTCGCTGTCCTTGCCTTGAACATGCAGAAGGGCTCCAAGGGTTGATCCCTTGTCGCAGCAGATTCAGCATCTAAGAAGATCCCAAGTGATGAGGACATAGTTAAAAGTTTGGTACCTGCTCAGATGGAGCTTTTTCATTTTGCCCCAGAGTCTGGTTTCAGATCTGGAATTGTGGTGCCACTCATTTGTTGTAAACGAAGCATAAATTCCATCCATCTTGCGCGCAACTCAACCGACGACAATATTCACCAACCAATAATACTTGTATCAACGAGCCTCTCTACACATGGCCTCCAAAAACAACGAGAGATGGCTGCCAAATATATTGGGGAACAGCTAATTTGTAGTGACATGAAGTTTATTCGATATGAGCCATTAAAAGAATATCTGGTCTTGTTCCCCCAACTTTCTAGACTGGGATTGAGAGTTTGACTACATTCATTGTTTTATTCTTATTCGCACTATTTGGCTCTGAACAATGGGGGCTGGTTTGATAATATCACAAACACATCCTGCGAGTCTTCGTATCTTATATTCATGAACAGCTGTGTCCAATGGTTGCACGGCATCGCACCTTCCTTTCCGATAATCTGGGAAGCGAAGTCAATTCGCTCCAATTCATCAAAACCACCTATTTCCTCGCCGTGGGAGTGGCTGCATAATAGTTGCCACAAAAGGTGCTAAATCACCCCGCTTCTCTTCAGCTTTTCCCAAGGAACCGTTCTGTATACCCCACATTAACCTTTCATATTTCTCTATCATTTCTAGGCACAACCGAGATTTTGGACAAAGCATCATGGCCCAAAGTACAAGCAACTCCATGAGTTTCGGCGACGACAATGTCAACTGCGGCAACACGGATAATAGTCACAACACGACCATCTATAAATCCAACAAAGATGCAAAGATTATGCGCTGGCTCTCTCCACTAGAGCCGGATAACAGACGCCATAGCGTGCGGACAAACCGAGATGGAGGTGTCGGGGATTGGCTCTTGGAAACAAGCGAGTTCCAAGAGTGGAGGAGAAGTGAGAGTGGAGCCGATAAGGCTGTGTTGTTTTGCTCCGGGAATCCGGGAGTGGGCAAAACACATCAGAGGTAAGTGGCTGGATCCTTTTAAAGAAGTGAATATCACTAGCCACCGGAAATACTAGTTCCCTAGTGATCGACCGGCTATGCGATCAGGCGAGGGAGGAGGGTCTCGTGGTTGCTTGGTTGTATATTGACTTCCTTGCTCAGGAAGGGCAGGCGTCACAAACACAATGGGAGCGATTTTGAAGCCGCTGGTAGACGGGAGGGAGATTTCGAAGGAGATAGAGCAGGCATTTCACAAAGGGAGAAGGCCGCTACTTGTGGATCTCATCCAAATATTAAAGGGCACTATGGGCTCACTACCGCCAGTTTTCATTTGTATCGATGCGCTAGATGAATTCCTACCGAAGAATCTTTCCGAGCTACTGGAGTCACTAAGAAATATTTTTTGGGAGTCATCAAAGCAGTGTTCGCAACCGTCCAGGGCCCCGGTAGGGCCTGGCAGGGGGACTGCCAAGAGCCCGGGACGAGACGGGACCGCACAATGTAGTCCGTCCTCGTCCGTGAACTCGCAGGACGGCCGTCATTTATGAAGGACGACGAGCCCCACGATGTGAGACAATATCAGGTAGGAGACGGCAGGTGCCTTCGTAAGACGGCCGGGGGTGGTAGAGGACGGCGGGGGACGGCGGTGGACGGACGGACGGCACAATGTCGTCCGTCCTGATCCCTCAGTTTTTCTTATCTGGCAAATTCAGGAAATGACCGGACGGGACGACACAATGTCGTCCGTCCTGGCCCTGGCTCAGGACGGACGGACTGCCCCGTTGAGAACACTGCATCAAAGACTAGAATATTCCTTACCGGGAGGCCGCATATTAGGGGAGCGATTCAGAGATATTTCAAAGTGGCAGTTGTGATACCCATCAGTCCTAACACGGATGATGTGAGGAATTATCTGCATATGAAGTGAGACAGGGATGAGGAGCCAGAGGCCATGAACGATGATTTGCGGGCCGATATAGTGAAAGCTATTCTAGCCAAAATGTCTAATATGCGCGTAAGAGCATTTAGCCTTCCCTGCCTATCGGTGATGCATACTTACGGGAAATTCTTTGCAGATTCCTCCTCGTTTCGCTAAAAATTTAGGCTATTCTAGGAGAAGTGACAATTGTTCAGAGAAGGAAAAAATTACAAGAGATGGCGCGAGGCAATGGACTGAGCGGCGCCTATGTGACAACCCTAACCCGACTGAAGGGGCAGACAGGAAATAAATCGGCACTGAGAATGAAGGCACTGATGTGGGTGTTGTATTCGGAAAGGCCCTTACGTGCCGGGGAGCTCTGCCATGCACTGGCAGTGGAGATAGGATCTCTATATCTGGATCCGAATAACGTTCCTGCATTACGAACACTCTTGGCATCTTGTCTAGGTCTTGTGACGGTCGAGGCGTCTTCGGCCACCGCTCGACTGGTACACTTCACTCTGCAGGAGCATCTCTTAAGTGATCCGAACCTATTCCATAGTCCCCATTCAACAATTGCAGAGGTTTGTCTGACATACTTCAGTTTTTGACGTATAAGGAATCTTTCACCGCTTCACCCCGCCCCTCAACAATGTCCCTTCTAGAATAGACTAACCGGGCTTTGTAGGCCAGGCTTTGGGGAAGCCTGCCGGTTTCATGGGTGCCTGGCGGCGCCGGTAGGCTTTCGGTATCTTCCATATGATTGGTCATTATTTTGTTAACGGGTGGCTCATATCTGCGGATATCTGAAGATGCCCGCAGATATCAGCTCCCTATTACCACTTGGGCCACACCATTATCATAAACAGTAATTGGATAGGTTCTTGTTTCTCTAAACACTCGATGTATTGCTCCCAGTGTTCGCAACGGGGCAGTCCGTCCGTCCTGAGGGCGGACGGCGGTGGACGGCTTTATGCCGTCCCGTCCGGTCCTCGCCCGAACTTGCCCTGCCGTCCCCGGCGAAGGACTATAGCCCCGCAGTCCCCGGCGAGAAATGTCTCATATTGGTAATACTAGGGTTAGTAATATTTCCGAATACATGGCAGCATATAGAGCTACTGGGCTGACAAGAGAAGTAGATCGGAATTACTAGTAGCTTGCAGGTCTTGCGTCCAAGTAACGTCTTCCAATTTGGGAGTTATTTAGAACATGAAACGAAATGAACAATAAT
>QOVD01002930.1:5038-37684 GCA_003521225.1 Tuber microsphaerosporum | reverse complement strand
GTCCCGATGTCCTTCCCCTCCTCCTCAAATCAGGGCGGTGCCCACTAATGCCCGTAAACGCCGCAAAGTTATCGTCCAAGTCTAACATCTCCTTCATACAACACAACCTCCTGGGGAGTTGGAAAGTGTTCCTCGCCTTGTTTAATAGTTTCACGGAGCTAGAATCTCCCGTTGATATTGTTGCCGTTCATGACCCTCCGGTCAAGTTTGGCCGCCTTCCCTCCTTTTCCGGCTTAAAAGTTTTTACTCATACCTCCCCAGAGTCAATTTAACCGAGGGTCGCCACTTATGTCTCCTTGTCTTTCTTAGAAAGGGCTGCGGTGTTACCGGTTGTCTCTAGCTCAGATAGTTATTTTTCCCTTGATTTGTTTTTGGATTCCCCCCCTAGAAGTTCTGCCAACAGGTGGAGGGTCTCCAACTGTTATAATAATTTTTCTCGTTCGACGGGTGCCCCCTCAGTTCTTCCTTCCTGTGTGTTTAAAAGATTTTCTTTTCCAGTTCTTGTACTTGGGGACTTCAATGTTCACCATCCCTCTGCAGACCCCCTCCGACACTTCAATCATTCTGCCATGTCACGTTCCTCTCCTTACTTCGACCTAGCCGCTTCCCTGGACTTCTCCTTTTTGAACGTCCCTGGGGTCTTTACTAGGTTTTCCTTTGATTCCCATGCTAGGCCTGGCGTTCTTGATCTTTCTTTTCCAAATTTACCACTTTCAAGGCTGGTTAAGGCGGTTTGGTCCACGCCCCTCCCCTCAACTTGTTCTGACCATCTTCCTTGTTTGATTTCCTATGATGTTTCTCCTTTTCGGCCCGCCCCCCCGAAACCCAACTGGAGTAGACTGGACTGGGACGGCGCGTCCTCTGTCCTGGACAAAATCCAGATAACCGCACCTATTCCATCCCCCACGGTAGGGCAGCTTGACTCATGGTTTGACTCTAACTTCGCCAAGGTTCAATAGGCCCTCCGCACCAACATTCCTTTCTCTCGCCCCTCTCCCAGGGCCAAACCCTGGTGGTCCCCCCTCCTATCCTCCCTCAGAAAAACCTACTACTCAGCGTCGAGACGCGCCCGCAAGGCAAACCTAACCGGCGACCCCGTTCCCCAGCTAAGGCCCGGGCTGCCAGCGCCGCCTACTTCAAGGCCATTCAGCAAGCCAAGACAATGCACAGGGAGTCCTTTCTCTCTGGCACAAACGCTCACTCGATATGGCATGCAAGGCGGGCCCTCGCCGGCTCACCCTCCATCAGATTCCCCTCCTTCCCTGGGGCCAACTCACTGTCACAGATCAACGAGGCCCTCCTGAACCACTTTTTTCCCCCAAGACCCGTTCCCAGTTATCCTCATTTCGCCAACTTAGATCCTGGTGCGCCACCAGTTACCAAGGAGGAAGTGGGCACGCCGGTAAAAGCCTGCTCCCCCACGTCAGCCCCAGGCCCTGACACGGTCCCTTACCTAGTGTGGAAAAAGGTCCACTCAAAGTATCCGCTCCTCATTCCCGCCCTCCTGTCCCCTCTCCTTTCGCACGGTCACCTCCCTGGCTCCCTCACAGGAGCTGATGGGGTGATCTTAGACAAGCCTGGCAAGGCTTCCTATGCGTCGCCAGCATCCTTCCGCGTGATTGTTCTCCTCAACACCTTCTCCAAGATCCTCGAAAGAATCGTTTGCTCGAGACTTGGTAAACTAGCCCATTCCCTAGGCCTTATTCACAGGGATCAGTGCGGATCCCTCCCTGGCATATCCAGGTTTGACGCAGCAGTTACCCTTGCGCACGAGGTCCGAGCGCTCCAACCAGACCGTCGCTATAAGGTCTCCACCTTCTTCCTGGACATCAAAGGAGGTTTTGACAACGTCGACTCGGAGGTCCTCTCCTCCAAGTTACAGTCCCTCGGGACCCCCACCTACTTGGTTAAGTGGGTCTCGTGCTTCCTCCACGGACTTCAGTGCCGGCTCCTCTTCCAGGGATCCCCTCGGACATCCCTCCCGGTTTCGGTCGGTACCCCCCAAGGGTCGCCCCTCTCCCCTCTCCTCTTGGTGATTTATGTCTCCTCAATTCATCTCCTCATTCCCCGTGGCCTGGTCCTCTCTTACGTCGATGACTTCGCTATTACAGTTTCCTCCAACTCCTACGCTGAAAATGTCTCACTGCTGGCAGGCCACTATCGGACACTCTCCAATGTAGGAGCCAAACTAGGTGTTCCCTTCTCGGTCTCCAAAACTGAGCTCATCCACTGGCGCATCCCTTTACAAAGAGGGCCCACTTCCCAGGCTCCCATTTTCCTCGACGGATGTTCTTTTTCCCCCGCTTCCTCCCTCAGATGGTTAGGCTACTGGTTCTCCCCTACCCTGTCCACCTCTCCCCACTTCAACAAAGGGCTCTCCCTGGCAAAAGGGGCTTTCGTAGTTATCCGGTCACTCGGGTCACCTGCCAAACGCATCCCGCCCTTCCTCTCCCACCGTCTAGCCATGGCGGTAATTCGCCCAGTGCTCCTATACGGAGCAGACCTCTTCGTTCCTGGTTCGAAAATGCTGGAAAAGATGGAGGTGTTCTGGAGGAAAGTGCAAAGGTGGTCCACCTCGTGCTTCTCCTCCACCCCCACAGGTATCCTGGCTTTCGAGTCGTGTCTCCCCGCCGTCTCCCTCCTGGCCGCCCACCAACAGAGGCTAGCAGGTTTGCGCGTCGCGTGTCTCCCCCCCTCCGCCAACCTTGCAACAGCCAGATTACACCCTTCCTTCCCTAGCCTTGACGACTGGAGGTCCCCCATCTCCGCCCGTGGGTTTGCCACCAAACTACCGCCTAACTACCTCCCGCTCAATTGGGCCTCACCGCCCACCAGATGCAGAAGACACCTCCCCCTGGATGCGATCGTCCACGATACATTCGTGTCGCTTGGCTCTCCTGTGTTCTCCCCGTGATCAGGACCGACCTCCTGGACTCAGCTGCCCACCTCCCAGATCCTCTTCTTATGTCCAAGGTCAACAAACGCCTCAAGGTAATCCTCAGAAAATCTCTCCTCTCCTATTGGGAAATGAATTTCGCCCCCCCCACCTACTACACTTTTCCCTCTTCCCTCTCGCCCCACCTCTTCCAAGGCCTCCCCCGATTTGTCGCAGGGAGGCTTCACCAGATTAGGTCCGGTAAGAGCTACCTTGCGGGCCATCCCTCTTGGTACAACCACGACAACCCCACTGTGTGTCCTCATTGCAAGACCGAAGTGGAGGATTTTCAACACACCATCCTGTCCTGCCCTTCAAGATCGGGAGCACGCTCCCTGTTCCTCCCAAGGGATCTGTCACTGGACTCTCTGTCCCCGCTTTGGGACTCCGCCTCTCTCCTTAAAGGCCTGGCCGGCTACGTCCTCTCAACTGCCACGGGTTTCCCTCCTGACATGCCCCCCTACGTCGTCCCGCCACTACCAGCCGTCCCTTCCGTCACTCCGCCTGTGCCGCCTCACAGCAGGCCGCTGCCAAACTTGTTCTCTTCAAGTAACCTCCTAGAGGGTATCACGGACTCCAGAGCTAGGGCTTTGATGATATGCAATGCCCCGGTACTTCCTTAGTTTCTTAGCTTTTTTGTGTTTATGGTAACGCTATGATCTGTTCTTGTTAGCTGTTAGGTTGGGTTTTTTCGGCAGTATACTTGTTTTTGTTACCTTTATCATATGCGTATGTGTTCGACGCAATGGAGGATTAGTTTTGTTTTTAGGTTTTTGTTTATTTTGTTTTTGTTGCGTGTTTGTGGGTTTTGTTTTGGCCATATCTTATGATGCATGTCATTTCTTGTACCTTAAAACAACGAATATATGATATAAAAAAAAAAAAGAAAAAAAGAAAAAAAAAACAAAACTGACGAGTAGTTAGTTCCTCACGCAACCATCTAAGTACTTTCTTATACTATCAATTCAAGTTATCTTTACTATCACGATTCCTGGCGAATAAAGAGAAGTGTCTCTTAGCGAGTTCTTGACTACACGATAGGAGCAAGTGTGTTCGGCTATCAAAAGTAGTATACGAGAATCTTGGAGTTGTTACCTGCTGCAAGTATCTCCCGGAGGGAAGGATAGTTACACATATTCTTCAATAAGCCGGCACTCTGTTGGCAGGTTATGCTGGCTATATCAGATTAATTTGGGACTTATAAGCTCAAGGGAGACTCTGGATACCTTACAAATATCCAAGACGTTGGACACGTTGTCTTGACGTTCTTTCAGCCTCCTCCTATGGATGACTGGCCTTGTTACCCTACCAGTTGTACTCTCTAAATGTTCTAGGACATCCGCTGAGAGATCGGCGCCATGGCGTTGAAGAGATTCAAGGTTCAACAACCTTATTTGGATGCATTGCTGACAATTGTAGCTGGTTAAAATTTGGCCGTAGTATTATTTTTATTCGATCGTCGCCATCCGTACTTGATTTCTTCCTTGTGCGCTAGCTCTCCAAAATCCGTGGAATACATCGGTATATTCCCAAACTGGTGTATATGATCACTAAAATGACGTAGTAGATGTATCATGATAAAGTTGAAATCCGATTCGCTATGTATCAAGTCTATATGTCGGCAGTCTTCTTCTTCGCGATTGTCGTCCTTGATATCGCCCCGTTTAGAGGGGGCCCCAGGCTGGCTCATCTGCCTTCTGTGATATCTTATCTTCCTCTATTGCTCGTCAACCTTGGCCCGTGTAAACTTAGTTAATCGAAACTCCAAAAAGATACCTTTCATCTTCTGAAATTGGTTGAGATAATCATCTATATAAGCTATCAAATCAGACGTGCGGCTTTGGTATTGTACCATCATACTGAAGTTGATGAGTGCTCTGACGTATCTGAGAGCACCTTTGAAATGTATCACTTGAGAACTTTGTGGGTGGCGCACTGCTGCTGCGAGAACTCCCAAAATACAACGCACCAGATTCCTCAACTTCTTCCCTTGCCACTGTGCAACCTCGCGGTAGGCTTTTTCCGGTGCCAAAAATTCAGGCTATGGTGGTAATGGCTTTCAAATGTCGTCAAAAGCCAGCAGTCGGCCGTGCTTCTTGACAAAACCTTGGATCCAGTCTATCATGTGCTTAAATATTCCGAGATAAACTGTATGGAGCATGTCTGGGACGTACGAGTCAGGCACAGAGACCCGGTAAAGGCCATGAACAATGCTTTGGCCCAAATGGATACCAAGGCCGCCAAACCTCACCTGGGCGCCATCTGACTTCGAGCCTGGGACCAGCTTTTGATACCCATATCGCTCGTATCTTGCGTAATGTCTAGCTCGATAATTCTTAATGTTGGTTACTAATTTCCTGGCAGGCACCTTATATGTAGGACAAGCGTTGGACTTCAACCTGTGCAGTGTCACGTGTTCCATATGGTCGGAAACCCCTGAAGCTAAGATTGGAAAGCACCTCTGAACCTTCCCATCGGCGGATTCAATTGGGAGGCCATCAAGCGCCATGTGCTTCAGGGGTACAAAAATTAATTCACATACGTCTGGCAGTATGTCGACGTTCACTTATCTCTGGTATTGATCTGCTTTGATGGACCTTGAGAGTTTGGGGAGGACACACAATAGTGCAAGAAGCAGAACAGCCATTGATCCCGGGCTGTTGCGCCTGGCCGACAGAAGATTTCTGAGCGTAATATAGACAGGCCACGCTTTGTTGTCACCAGATGAGTTGCTGAGATGGGTCTGATCGGATGTCCCAATAATGGGAACTATAGTCACACCAAGTGGAAGTGTCTTCTATAACCAGTTAGCTAAGGTAACCGTAAAGGAGGTTGGGGTGCTGTAGTTGAACGTCCCACCACCAGTCCGCTGTGTGTATTTCCGCATAGATTCTTTCACCATTAGGATCATTTTCTGGCCACAGCTTGTAGACAAAATCATCTCGGTATGTGATCTGGCGAAGCAGGTATCTGACATAATCTAGGATCTTACGATAGAAGAATGAGAGACTCCTTTTGCGATGCTGAACCTGTCCTTCGAACTATTGCAGTTATGGACTGTACAGGTCCAAAGACCGGAGGTGGTTCTCCAGCTTATGCATAGAGCTATAGCCAGCTAATGCACAATCACCGAGACCACTTGAGAAGTATTCATTGATTCATGATTTAGGTACTTTACCCTGAACAAACCCAGAGTCTAGTTTGAAACTGGGCGCACTACTGAACAGTGCCCAAGGGTCCTCGCAGAGATTGCTGTGTTCTTGCTCAAATCCGTCGACTTCTCCAATTGCTTCTCTGGCGTGTGGATAATAGTCCTGTCTGCTGGATAACAAAGGCGTAGAGTTGTCTGGTATCTCAGTATCAGACTTGTGGGCAGTAAATGCGTCGAAGTCCTATCAGGTGAGATCTGGGTCGAATTTATGGTCAGAATCCTGGGGCTCGCTCACTTCTCAGTGGTGCCATATGCTTGTTTCAGTGTCGTTGACAATGTCCATGGATGATGTATATCGTACAGTGTACGTGAGAACGATATCGAGATTTGAATGCGCAGTTTGCAGGTGTTTCTTATATGCACCTGACCAGATGTATTTTCATCGGCAGAATGGCCATTTGCTAGGCATCGTCGGAGTCAGCCCTGTCGCTATCGTAGGATTTGTGTAGATTGTAGGGTACCTGTACTGCTGTGTTTAGTCTTGAGCCTAACACATGTGGATCGCATGTAGGGTCAAGGAGCTCAGACACTCCAAAGAGGAACTAGTCGTACATGGGGTTTAGCGTAGACCTCCCATAGTGTCATTTTTAGTTTCTTTCAAGATCAGAGACCTTGCTGAACAAATATGTGTATCATTCTTTATTCAAGTTCAATCAGATAATGTTTTTGAGTGTCAGATTTGCCTATTATTAGCCAATCTTGAACACAGAGCTTGATGCTTTCAAACCCTCTAGTACATTGGGGAGTTGTATATATAAAGTCAATTGAGTGCGATAGAAGGAACTTCATACCAAAAATCATCCCACATTCAGAAAATGTATATTCAGCTCTACTATTTCCGGCACTGGTATCTATATACACCATCAATCAACCGAGATGGCCCACAATATGATTCACGTAGAATCAGTCTACATGCAGAATCCAGAAGCGCAGCTGGCTCCAGCGGGGCAGACATATTAACTTCCGACTAATTCTCTCATAGGGGTGATCAGCGCAGGATGCCCTAATCCAGCGGGTCAGTCAATTACCCACTATAAAGGAGCCCAGGGCATACCAAATAATAATGCTGGCGTGGTGGTGGATAGAGAATGGCGGCGAATTGTGAAAGATCAGCTAGTAGCAAGGAACTTTACACCAATCGCTAATTTCCCTATCAGAGAATTCAAGCAAAACCTGGCAGGAATGAGGAGATTGCGCCCTGCATGCGATCAGCTCACTACAACATTAGCCGCGAATAACGTGAATCGTATGCAGGAGGCCGATGAGGCAGTCGTTCAACTTGTTAATAACTGTATAGGTAAGTTGACAACCACAATGAACAGACACCTTGGGCCTGTGGCTCAGAGCCAGCCTGCCCGTCCACTGGGCCAGCTAGGAGTCCCCACTGCACAGATGATTGTTCCCCACTGCTAGTATATACGGGCGCCCCAGCCCAATGGGGTCTTACTATGGCTGATCTGAACCCAGCTCCCACTGCCCAAAAAGCTCTTCTAGCAATTAACCAACCGCAAGCGGATGGACAAGTCATTCCGGGTGTCATTCCAGCGCATGGACTAGGAGTACCTGCTCAACCTCAACCGCCGATTAATCAATCGCCAGTGAATGGACAAGTCGTTCCAGGTGTTATTCCGGTGCAAGGACTTGGAGTACCTGCTCAACCTCAACCGCCTATTAACCAACCAGAAGCACAAGAACAAGTTGTCCGAAGTGTGTCATTCCGGTGCAAGGGCAAGTCGTCCCAGGTGTCGTTCCTTTGCAAGGAGAAGTTATTCCCGGTGTCGTTCCAGCGCAAGGACACGGAGTTCCTGCTCTACCTCAACCACCAATTAACCAACTGGAAGGGCAAGGACAAGTCGTCCCCCGTGTTGTTCTGGTACAAGGATAAGTAATTCCAGGTGTCGTTCTGGTGCAAGGACAAGGAGTACCTTCTCAACCTAAAAGGCCAATTAACCAACCGGAAGCGCAAAGACAAGTAGTCCGAGGTGTCGTTCGGGTGCAAGGACAAGTTATTCAAGGTGTCGTTCCGGCGGAAGGACTCGGTATCCCTGCTCAACCTCAACCGCCGATTGACCAACTGCAAGCGCAAGGACCATGTGTTTGAGGTTTCATTCTTGGGCAAAGACAAGGAATACCTGCTCAACCTCAACTGCCAATTAACCAACCCCAAGTGCAAGAACAAGTCATTCCAGGTGTTGTTCTGGCGTAAGTACTAGATGTACCTGCTCAACCTCAACCGCTGATTAACCAACTGCAAGCACAAGGGCAAGTCGGTCAAGGTGTCATTCCGGTGCAAGGGATAGGAGTACCTCCACCACCTCAACCGCTGGTAAACTAACCACAAGTGCAAGCAGCATTTGTCTGAGGTGTCATTCCGGCGCAAAGAAAAGGAATACCTGCTTCACAAAACGCTCCCCCAGCAGTTGGCTCGGCGCAAGTACCAATCATACTCGATACCCTAGCCAGCCGCTCAGCAGGCAGCCCAGCAAACAGCACACATAACAGCCCTGCACCGGGACTGATCATTCCTAATATCCCGGTAAATCGCCGGGCACCCCTAGGAGAGTCTTTTTCTAAATAATTTGCATGTTCGGGTTTTTCACTTACTTACTAAGGAGTCATAGTTTAGAGTGCTCCACTTGCAGGGCCACGTGTAGTGTGTATTGTTTGGATCCGCCACACGGCTGATAGCGCCACAGATTTCCCGAATTGTTGGTGGCTCAATTGGCGCCCGGTCAAAGGGATACATTTTGCAGAGTTGGATTCCTATAACATCATTGGACTCTTAGCGACGATTACAAGATCTCTACCACATAACACGATTCGGTATATACTTGACACGACCGGCGAAGGATGTCGACTCCTATGAAACTATCCCAACACACTGCTCTCTTGTATCAATTATTTCTTCATCAATAACGATGAAGCGGTAAGGGCCTGGCTCCTGTCGAATCCAGTTCCTGAAGACCGGCATGATTTCTTGATCTATTGTCATCGTCCAAATCACGTCAGTAGGGAGCCGACACCGCTGTTGAGGGGGCACCCATATCTTGTGCCAGGTGTGGTCACCAATTGCTAATGTGAAGCGGTAGCAGTAACCCAATAGCATGGAGGCGCACAATAACCGGAGGCTAGAGCTGATCCCGGACGGCTAATGAAGCAGTTGAACCTCAAGAGGGAGATGACGGTGACGCTTGACGTGCAGCATTTTCCTGCTCGTCATCGGATGGCTTAGGCGCCGGAGATGGACGTGATCGCAGCGATGGGATGTTGCCATCCTGCGTTCAAGAGAGAAGGGAATCCCCAGTCAAAAGCATACCTCTCGCGCTCAAATCGTCGAACTTGTTGAATATACAACTGTCAGGGGAAGTGGGTCGGCGTCCTGCTCAAGGCGACATGAGACGGCAGCGCAGGGGTCTGTGCAACGATGAATGTTGTGATGAGCGTAAGTCCAAGAGATTTCGGTTGGTTTACAGGAATAGGGGGTTTTTGGAAAGCGAGAAGGCACGGAAACGCAGTACTTTCTTAGATGATGAGGAGAGTCACGAGGGTAATCCAAGAGAATCCATTTGAGTTTTGTCGCTGAGAGTTTGTAGGATTTGACGGGACGGCTATCGTTCGCAGAGTCTACATAGACATACTCTAGTGTATTAGTGACATTGTTTAGCATTAGTGTTCTTAGACTGTTCAAATAGATTTCTGATAGCTTGTCGTCATCTGATCAGTTCATGTTCGTCTGGGTTCGCTGACCTTAGTAATAACATAAGTGGTAGTAGTGCTCTTTGATAGATTCAATCTTTGATGTCGATGGGGTCTTGGCAGATGCTCAGAGACTATCACATCGTATCCTTGTGTGGCTTGATACCTTATTTCATAAGATGCAGTGGAAATACCTATTGAGACTCAGAACTGTTCACGATCATTTTATTGTCTATGTTCTGGGTCTTGATCTGTTTCAATTCATGGATCCACTATTTGGCTACTTCATCATGCCCAAGATACCAGCATCCCACTTCAGTGTGCAACGTCGTTGTACAACCTACTTCATACTCCTTACTCGTACGGTACAACCCCCTAGGGCTAACTCTCAGAAAATGTATACTAAGCTTCGACGAGGTGAATATAAGGACCCCTCCTGCTCCTTCTTCCGCTTTTGGGTTACCACTCTCTATACATTCCTCTTCGTCCCTCTACGACGCTATCACCTCTAGTGCCAGATTTCGACCTACCTACTTCAACCTCCTTCCAAGATCCTCATCTCTCAGTTGATATATCAATAGACTAATTTTCTTTTCTTTTGTTTGTTTGAGTTTTATGCGATCTAAAGATCGCACACCTCCATATGGCACCTCCAGACTCATAGAAATAGCAGTTACAGAAGGGAAAGTAAGTAAACTACGACTATATATTCGTGAGTCATTTTAATGTTTCCATTCATCTACGAGGTCCTACTGGGCAGCCACAGAAGATAGACCTCGCGAGCGGAATACCAAGAAAGACTCTGGGGCGTATAGTCACCCGTCACCCGGCTGAGGAGAGAGGGTAAGTAATCACGGAAAGTACCAGATTCGCAGTTGGGGCATATGGCACTCAAAACAAACAATTTTGTAAACAGAAACCTGGCGGAGCGCAGGCACTTCGCGCTTGCTGTTGAAGACTCAAGCACTGGATAGCTCAAAAGAAACCGCCATCTAGCTATCAGAATATGACACACTAACAATCGAGCACAAATTAGGGTTCTGTATGGCGATATTGCGTACGCCAAATCGTGGTCTGGATTCTTTGATCCCTGCATCTCATCAAGTGCCTGTATCAGCAAAATGTATACGGCCCTCCTGGTCCACCAAGGGGGGTTATGGTCCCCTTGGTGCATCCTGGTGCCCTGTGGTCCACCACGGTTCACATTTAGGATAAGATTTTCGACAATTTTGATCAGGGCGGATCAGAGTTGACTAAGTGGACCACCGGTACCCCGACCCGTATTGGTGGACCAGGAGCGTTCAGGACCTCTGTAGACGCCCGTCCAACATTATCCTGATGCTACACAAATTGGGGTAAGCGGCTCAAGGCCTGTATGACAGCCCGCAACTTGGACCCCGGCCACTTGACAGCCACCCAAATGAATGCTATCACTATCTTGCCTCACGCCCTTCCGCCTGTGAATGATCTCATCCCCCTGATGAAAAAAAGCACCCCACAGATGAGGTCGGTGAACTCACCCATCGCCTGAGGATGCTAATTAAAGAATCAGCTAGGAAACTCCACATGTGTAACCTGTGTAGAAATGCGGCGCGTACCGGTGGTAGTGACTTTGTAGAATCTCTTAGTAAGTGGTCATTCCCATCAATCTCTCGTCACCCTCGCCCTAACTTATTTTGACATAGTCTCCATCCTCAACTTATTCCCATGGGCAGTCAGAATCCATATTGTTCACTGAATGTGTGCCCCAGATGCGGGAAACCTGTTCCTCGACTATCCCTGGTGTACTAGCAACTCAGACCAGGGAATTACAAGGGGTGTCTGGGCAATGCCGAGCATGAAAATTCTGCTCCAGGTGGGTAGAGAGCAGTATGTGGAGGAGGAAATGAGATACCCACGATATCTGATCGGGGTGACTGGTGAGAGTGCCCTCAGGCTACGTCAAGAACCCGAAACACCACTCCCACTGCGACAGCTCATATTTCTCCATCGCAATAATGACATTCTAGAGCGGCTCCTGGTCAACCATGGCCAAGATCACCTCAATCTCTTTCTCGTCGAGTCAGGTCGCGATAATGGAGAGGATGCAGTCCAGACACCTGAGCCTGCCAATGGGAGATACCCATTTCTCAATCTCAAGGATTGGGAAGATACTGTCCGGGCCATTCAAGCAGATAAGGATGAGGATGAGGAGAAGGAGGAGGAGAAGGAGGAGGAGGAGCAATGGCTAGAGCCTGAGACCGAGGAGGAGGAGGAATGGCTAGAGCCTGAGCTCGAGGAGGAACCGCAGGTCCCTCCTGCTGGGGGGACAATCGTTTTGCACGACGTAGGTATCGACACCTAACAGAGGGTTAATTAATATGAATATCAAAACATGATAGGTAATTGACAACGTAGGATGAGGAACCAGGAGCACCGGGCCCCTCAACACGACGGAGGGCTGCCCCACGAGAAATTGAGGAGGAATCGGAAGCACCTGGCTCCTCAACACGACCGAGGGCTGCCCCATGAAAAATAGAAGACGTTCCGAGCTCTAATTCTGCTGCGCCATGTATGCAAAGCAAATCTCTAGCAGTCCGGAAGATTCTACTGGAGATGCCCTGAATGGCAGACTACTTACCACATACTGAACTGGCAGCTGCGCTGAGTTTGGGACTTGATGGTGCCCAAGACTTGCTTGCTTCTAGCCTATCTGAAATCAGCGATGAACGTCCAGCCTCCCCCGCCGTTGCTCTGATTGATGTGCAGGCTCACACAACACCAGTAAGTGGGACAGAACAAGCAGCTCGCACCAACAAACACCCGCCAGCCACACCCCCTGCGCCAATAGAACAAGTAGCCCCCGTGATGCCCTGTTAGGGGTAGCTGATAGTGGGACTATAATATCGAACTAAGCCTGAGTGGGTATCTTCGGAGATTTTGTCTAAGAAGGCTCGTGGGTAACTATCTCTAGTGAGAAGTAATTTGTTATAAAAAGATGATCGAGTAAGGTAAAGATTTATAGTGTGATAACTTTTTATATTGATAAGATCTCTTCTCCGGTGCTTGATTCTACTTCTAACTACCCCGCGAGATCTTCTCTACTTATAGTATTTCCGGGAGTACTTGTTACTCCTATACTAGCGAAGTACCTTCCTGACTTCGTATTGATTTATGAATGTGCGAACATCTTTTGACCCTGAAGACTCGCACACCACTTCAGCTAAATCCTTTGCTTAAGTTAATTGTCTTTCCAACTACTTGCATTCGATCTTTGCGCTGTATGAACTTAGTCTGTATATGCAGCCTGGCTCGCTATCATACCAGTCGTTCCTTCCGGTCATGTTCTGATCAACATTTCTCATGCCAGGTAATTATATGCTTACTCCTTACGAAGCTAAGTACATATGTCGGTCAGCTTAACTTTGGAGCGCCATAACTTCTCCGCCAACCGATTAAACTTCGCAGTTTGACTATGTACTAATAGAGCACCAACTCTTAGCTAGAAATCAGCGAAAACCTCTCGGTCGCATCTCTTGTATCAAGGTACAGAGATTGATTTGCAACCATGACATAGTAATAATAACTATGACGGCAGTGCGGATTGAACACGTGACCTTCGGATATAATACCAATGATTATACCGTTTAGCCAATGTCGGGACCGCAGGGGTATGATGGCCGTATTTTTGAGGTCTGTGCGCAGGGGTCTGTGCGCCTAGGAGGTCTGTGCGCTGGATTCCAGTATTTCATACATGGGCTTCCAATGTGCCTAACATGCCCCCGGGGCCCAGGTCTTCTTCAATGCCTAGTTTTCGTAGTGCCACTAACAACACCCAATCGCTATCGCCCCATTTGCACCGTTCAAGAAGACACGGGACTGGACAAATATAATTTGGGATTTCTTAGCTTCTCGAGCATTTGTTTTTGCGTTCTTTTTTCCTAAACTATAGTATCTTACTCGAGATCTTATTTTGATTTAGTTGGAAATTTTTGGTTTCTGATTCCTTAGCTAGTATGAGATAGTAAAGATATCTTTGGGTGCACTTGCTTCAGCCTCTCATATCCTTTAAGGTTAGCTGTACTCCTTACACCTCTTTGCGTTAACATCCAAGAATATTTTTGCAGGATCAGTAATGCAGTGCATTCAGTCCTTAACTGGTGGTGGGCAGACTAAACTATTCAAACACATGAGCATGGTGTGAATACTGATTTCTATACGCTCAGTGGTATTGATTTAACATTGGGAGATGAGGTTTGATTATCCTAATCCGTTTTAGGCTAGTGAGTGTCTTGCTTGAATAAGTGTGGCTAACTGATACTCGTTGTAGCTAGATTTTGCTTCGCCTTCTGCACTAGCGACGACCATTTCATCGAACCTTTTCAACCAGAGTCAGGACAATCATGATACCTGAGGACGTTGAAAATACAATCATGATGTTGAACAAGCTGAAAACGCCTTTCTATAGGCGAATAGTCTCTTTCAATAACGGGTAATAGTGTCTGATTCTGCCAACCCCCACTAAGTCCTAGCGTATAAAACCCGATGCCTCCTTTGTACATAGCCACAGATTCCTCATCTTCACTAATCGAAAGATACATTTCATTGTTCCAAGTCCTAATTCCTGTTTTGCCTAAAGTTGATCAACCATTCAGAATTCCACCATGTATAGACAACCGCAAGCCAATTCATGCCGCCAGCCAACTCCGAGAGTAGGAAATCTGAACCGGCGTAGACGCTAAGTCATATCCAATGGCATACGATCAGCATGATCCAGGTCAGGAACGCAACCAAACCAATCTAGCAGCTCGCCGAGCACACTGCCGAACATGCAGACATCGCATTTGCACCCTACACAACCAAATGGAATCAAGGAACTCGAAATACCACCAAAACGCCCCACAAGAAGGACTATTCATAGCTTGACGTATACCGATATTGAGTCGGAACCTAACGCACAACTACTATCAGAAACAGTTCTTCTATGCGATGTCTGGAGTGATGGGTGCCAAAACTCGGGCGGAATGCATCGGACGGAATCGGATGCTGAGCCAGAAGGGAAAGAGAATGACATTCCAGATCCTACTGGAGCAGGGCTGGGTCATCAGTTACGAGCTGCGGGCGGACAGACAAACAATCGCGTGTTGACTGTACAAGTTTGAACCACCTCCGGATTACAGAGGGCAGCACATGTTAGGCGGACGCCACCAGTTCGAGGACGTATAATGCCCAGTAGTGTGTATTTTCCACCAGCGCTCCTGTTGGCCTGCCTAGCGCAATATTCATCATGACTGGAGACTCACAGTGCCTCTGCGTCTTGAGTTACAAGTTCACGTCAGCCGGCGAATCAAATACGCCATACCGTGAGGACCTGTAGCTGAGTACTCCGTCACGGCGGAATACACCGAGAGGAGTACAGGCAGCTGTAGTAACGCTGGTCAAGGGGCTTATTCTTAGGTACACCCTGTTTGATGACCCACTCCCATGTGCAGTTACTTTGACGTCTCAGGTAGTCCGCGCTTGGCTTCAAGCGCTCAATCATATATCCGATGCTGGAAATATGGAAGCATCCGAGGAAAGCATGAATACGGTAAGTGGACACTGATACACTAGGATGGCGCCCACGCAGACATCAGGTGTAGTACCAATTATTACAGATACGCAATAGACACTCTGGGGAATATCCCAATTTGTTTCTCACGTAAAAGATGACATCAAAAAATTATACGATCTCCCGGAAGATCCAACGGCGGTTGCGCGCAGGGTGGACTACCTCCTGGGTAAGGAGAGATTTATGTGCTCCCCAAACGGATATGAGGTTAGTGTGCGCTAGTTGGCGAGGCCTCTTCCAATAAGTAATAAGTATTAAACATCTTCTAGAAATTGAGATTCCGATTCCGGGCCCTCCAGATTCCCGAGACCATATGGGGTGAGTACTTTAAAGGCAAGAAAATGTGTGAGATTGTCGAACCCGATTTTCTTGTGGGTATCAACAGCACAATGATTTGCTTAATGTGTGCAATCCTATGTCATGCCCGACGAGCATGGCAAACAGGAGTATATAAGGAATTGTGTGAGTTCAGGCCTGACGCGGTATGAGGTGAGCCTGATCCCGAACCCACCTCGTTTTCGTCAAGACGCTAACCTGATTGGAACCAGTAAAGACCTTTTTGCCCAGCAAACCGAGACATGGGCCAATTGCCCAGAGTAGATATGGGGTATGATTCTGGAGAATATTCGTGGAACCATCCGGACAAAGAGGGAGAAGGAGCACAGCCTGCAACAAGATCACTGTAATGGGAATACGGACAATTATGCAGCGGTAGCGGCTGAGCTATAGAATCAGGCATCCAGCCAGGCTACGCGATGGGCAGCCCACCAAAGTCATACTTCCGACCATTTGGCAGCAGGAGCTGCTGAGCTGCAGAGTCAGCCATTCAGGCAGGCTACGCAATGGACAGCACACTGTATTCAAACTCACAGTAGCATGCATATTAGGACATTAGTAGGGCAGCAGGATAATCAAAACAATTTGCAGGAGAGTGACATATTCTTCGATATCCACCAGATATCAGCTGCCTGTGTTCTCAGATTTCTGGATTCTGATCCCCTGAGTTCAGATTGTTCACCGGAGGTGACCTGGGGACTATCATTGGACAGAACTGTGACAATTACTCCATCACAATGCCTCTTGCTCAGCCTTGACAGAATCGAGCCAGCACAAGAGGGGACAAGCCATATTGAACAGGTAGATGTAGAACAAGTGCACCATGTGAGCGTTTGTGAGCGCAATTAAGAAAAGAAGTATATGTCGAGTATGAGTCTAGTGGCTTAATTAATACTCTTTGTTTGAAGGTATGTTGATATGAGATCATGAAGCAAAATCTGGGCGATTGGAGGAGAATCAAAGAAGGTTATACGCCACGGAGGTGCCTGGGCGATGTAGATATAGTAAACTTGAACATCATGATGATCACAGAGCTGACATCGGAAAGAAAAGAATAAGGCGTGTGTACAAGTCTGAAAAGCATCACGAGTGCAGTCAGATATGACACAATCGCTTTCAGATAGAAAGGGAAAAGTCTAGTTACGATCAGGAGGCACAGCACGTAGAGTGGGTGAAATCAGGGGGTAGAAACTATCAGAGGGAAATACCAGGACAAGAGAGCTCAGAATCATGGGATCCTGATGTGAGGCGTCGGAACGAGTAAGGCACGGACGCCAAAGATAAAGATCGAACGTCAGGACGGAATACGCCAGGATCAGAGGTGATCTGGATGGAATGGCCGATGATGAGGCAACTCGCTAATGTAGCAAGTGAGAATCACAGTTGTTCTGGACGAAAGAGCAGAGCACTAGATGCAGTCAGGGCGCAAGAGCAGAGCACCAGACGCTGTCAGGGCGCAGAGGGCATAGGGCATAGGGGTCCATGTCTGGATTGTGTGGGGGTGCCTGATGTTAGGTAATGCAAAATCAGGAAGTAACGTCAGATCGACGTTGCGTCCTGATTCGCGATTGACGTTATGTGCACTAGGTGCGCCAGATGCACAAGGCGCTCAGGGCCCATAGTATTATTTTTGCTGATGTTTGAGACTAGGAGGAGATAGTGTTCTTGGGCAAGAGTTTTGTGATTGGATTAGCTCAAGTGGGGGAGTAGTTGGTACCAGGTAAGATGTCAGATGATATAACAGGTAATAGACAGCTGAACCAACTTTACATAGTCAAGAGCATATAGCGAGGGAGGATGGGATGCGGTCAACCTTAAGCCTGGGTGAGGGAAAGGTGACCAGGTGGGTAAGGAGGTGAAGGTGTTTACCAAACTGTTCAATAGTATGGATAGGGGTGGACACAAGGGGGGTGAGAGTGGTCTCTCCATCAGATAGGCTTTGAAGTATGAAGACGAAGAGCGAGCGTAGTTAACGGTTTGTCACAGTGGTGATAGTTTAGGCCCTTTCTATGAGGGTGGAGATAGAGATAAGTTGATCAGCCAAGTCAACTTTGGAAGCTGAATGGGAGGGTTGGCTTCCAGGAACTTGAAGAGAAAGATAAAGAAGATGCCAGACTGAGGCATAATGGAGGAGCCCAAGGGACATGAGTCCAAAGCAAGGTGAAAAAGTGATGAGAAAAAGGGGATCGTACTCTAAGCAACATGGTATCGTAAAATGTAGGAGGGGAAAAATAGTAGGCGCAGAGTATAAATAACTACTAATTAGTTTTTCGTTGTTTAGTTGTCCTTAATGTTATTTATTTGCAAAGTAAGAACTAACTTGGTACAACAGCTAGCAAACACCCTTTAAGTAATAAAGTTAAAACCCTTCAACTAATATTCATCCCACACGCCTTCAGCTAAGACTTCCAGATACTACCCAACAGGGTAATTACTTTGAGTAGAGCTAACATCAATATCTGATACTATTGGTTCAAACTGCAAAGGGAAAAACATGCCAGAAAGTAAAAAAAGATTCACCTCTAGTGACATGCAGCCCACCAAGACATAAGCCAATACGAGAGCAGGAAATGGATGAACTTGCAAAAGAAGACTTCAAGCCCAGCTAGAATGTGAGCCTCATTACCAACCAGTACGCTATACTACTCGACCTGAGCATTGTCTAGCGGAAGAGCTACACAAACCATATTACACAGCAACGGATGCTATGAGAGACTCAGCTAGAGATCAACGGGAAGATGCTCACAGAGTAGAAACTTGTGACGTAAGGAAATGCCCTAACAGCCCATCATAAAATGAGACCCTGACGGGTGCATCCCACAAAAGGCAGGAGCTGTGAGTATGAACTCCTTACAACCAATCAGCTTCAGTGCCACACCCATTTCTATAAGCAGTAACAGATCCCAAGGCTGGCCAAAAAAAAGGGAAAAGAACCCAGCAGAGAGGCCAAGCAGGAATACTGCAAGTAGGAGACTCAAGAGGTGGAGTACTGAGAGGGGCAAGAGAAGCCACCTACTAGTATGGTACCGGCCAAGGAGTAAAGAGTAACTGTTATAGAGCAACTAGAGAATACCAGAGGATGGAGGGGAGCCAAGGCCAAGAAGGAGAAGAGCAGAGTGGTACACTAAATCAAAGAGTACAAGACTAACCGATCCAAATGACATCACGGATTTTCAACAAGGCCGAGTGTACCAAACTGAGTTCTAAGGAGAATGTTTAATACCAGAAAGTAGAGCCACCAGGATTACTAATTCACCGATTACCCAAACAAGCAGAGGGCCATGGAAGAGAAAGGGGTTCTCAATAATATGCAAAGGGTAAGTGATGACACCAAAGTGAAAGCAGGAAACAAGAGAGGAGTGACCATGAACTTAATCGATAAAGACTGGCTGAGAGCAATGCCAACCAAAGGGGAACATAGGGGCGAGAGACGAGGTAGCATCACTCTCCCAGGGAGTAAGGCCAATATATTAAGAGAAGAGAGAGAAGGGAGTGGTCTAAGATGACTCTCATCAGCAAAGAAAACCCGCTTGCATTTTGCGCTTCCTGTGCATCATGGCGTATTCCGAAAAACAGTTTGCATCCAAAACACCTATTTGTATCTGGATAATCTGCTTGCACCCTGAGAAAAATTATATAATTCAGAGAGCAAAACATGTTAGTTTATCTGCTAAACACTTGTTTATTCTAGCTAGAGGCAAAATTTCAGACCTTCAATGTATCTAAAGACTAACTAATCAATAATTGAAAGTTTTGACAGCAAAGGTTGACTCCTCCACTTTGAACTCCTGCATTCACCCAAAATAGTACACTCTAGAAAGTGCTACTAGGTGCAAATTAGTTGAAATCAACAACTCGCGAACTGGCCAAAAGTTAGTTTCCAGAATGCACAGGAAGATAATTTGTAAATATTTAGATTCCAAACATTGGACTGAGGATCCAAAGGATGCAGCAAAGTGCCAACTTTGTTTTTTGCTGATGCTTATGGTGTTGAGATTTCAGGCGCTGAAGGTCTAGAGGAGATGGTTGATGATTACCTATTCGTCAGTTTTATTTATTTGTTTTGCTTTTTTCAATTTTATTCGTTTGCTAAGTAACAACTAACTAGGTATAAAAGCGAACTATTATCTTTGAGGTGTGAAAGCCAACAACCTGCAACTCCTCTCCATCCTACACATTCTCTTTTAAAACCCTCTAACCCAGCTCAACAGTCAAACTACTTTGAATAGGAGTAGAAATCAAAGGCATTTACTTGGGGTTGAAACTCCAAAGAAAACTACAAGCAAGAAAGCATTTAACTCAAAGCTCTGAAAAGGTACAAACAAAACTCCAAAATGATAGTAATAAAGCAACGTCCCAACACAAAAAGCATCAAGCCCAGCTACAAGAAAGAATCTTTATACCAAACGAAGAACCAATTCACCCTTAGCCCTCCATAGTTCAAATTCTGCCTAAGCAGGGGAGGTAACCAAAAGCCAGCAGGACAAAGTTATAGTATCCAAGCCCACATGAAGTACAGACATATCCAGGCTATATAGCCATGCAAGAAAGGTAATGTCTCACCTGCGGCAGGAGATCAGTGATCTGAGCCTGCATGGCAGAGCCGTGTCCCAGAAAAGGAAATGCCAGGGGTCTACCAGTAAAATAGCAGAGGGCATTGCATGTCCCAAAGGGCAGAGACAGTACATAACAACTCCCTACAGCCGACCAGTTTTACAACTATGCACACATTGATGCCCATGATAGATCTCAATACCAGCCATTCAGAAGAAATAGGTACCCAGAAGAGGAGGGGAGATGGCTTACTGCAAGAACTGGACCAGAAAGGTGGAGTAACTAGTTGGGCAAGAGAAGCTTCCTAGTAGTAGGGCACTAGCTTAGAGGTGGAAGGTAGCTGTAAGAGAGCAAAAGCAAAAGAAACAACTGAGATGAGGAGTGTGGCTAATACTAAGAGAAGGAAGGAGAAGGAATAGACTCAATTAAGAAGTACGAGACAGACCAACCAAAACGAGATGACAGTTGTTCAATGATACTAACCGTATCAAACACAGTTCCTAGGATATAGTGCAATACCAGGAAGCAGAACCACTGGGGCAACTACTTCACCCAGAGCCTGAACCTGCCAATAGCTATAAACAAGAAAGTGTTTGCAAACTGTGTGCAACAGCTTAGGAAGTGCTATGAAGTAGAAGCTAGAAAGGGGAGTAGAGCGACTGTAAACCGCCTAGACAAAGATATCTCATGAGTAATAACATCACCAGGGGAACAGAGGAGAGAGGTGAGATAGAGCATCACACTCCTAAGCAGTGACGGTATTAGAAGAGGTGAGAAGAAATAAGGTAGTCGACCATGATTCTCATTATGGTTAGATTTCAATTGCCGGAATTGTCTGGAAGATTGTTCGTAACTAACCACTTATCCTTTTTTTTTCTTTTTTCTTTTTGTCTTTCTTTTTTTATCATGTATTCATTATTACATACAAGAACTTGGATGCAGCTTTAGCTATAGCCTAAACATGATCTTAATGCCGAACTCAAATTACAAAGGAAAACCAATTACCAAATATCTTTACATACTGTGTCAGAAAGCTGACTCATCACCTAACAGGCTGATAAAAGTAAGAAAATATCACTCCTAAACCTCAACAGGACAACCTGGAAAACCTGTATAGCCAGGAACAAACTATCACTTAATTAAAATCAAAACAGATACAAGGGAGAAGAAAACCAAAGGGAGCCACAGTGCCTTCAAAAGCAGGAAAGGATCGAAGCACCATTAAGGAAGTGGGAGAGAATAGTAGAGAGGCTATCTCTGAGGAGAAGTTGAAATTGTGTTTGAGTTAAACAATGCCAAGTTGAGGAGAGGCTCTCTGTTAGATCAGAGAGGAGAGTCTACTGCAACAGAGGACACATCCTCCAAGAGACACTTCCTGAGAGTAGTGGCTGACAAACAGCATAGCATGTCATGAGTGCAACATCCAAGCTCTATACCATACTTGACGGAGTCTGGAAGCTGACCTATTCAAACAATCTAGCGTGGGCTGTGAGATAGCTATTCTACACTCTCATCTGATGCATGTGTCTTGCCTTGAACTTCCCGAGCAACATGAACAAGTAGGGGGACAGAGCAAGAGGAAAGGAATAGTATAAGGAGGAAGGGGCCTTGATAGTTGAGTCATATAGAAGGAGTGACCTGGTTTCAGCTTTAAAGGCCTTGGATACGGTCCAAATAGTTTCATGACTCCGGAGAGAAAGGTAAGTAGAGAAGAGGTGAAGGGTGGCAATTCGTGTGAATGATAGCTGTCCCAGAATGGGTATGGTGAGGTGGGCCAGCAAGTTGATAGAGTGGCATTTCCTGACCGGGGGCACAGGGCAGTGGGTGCACCTGTTTAGAGGCATGTAGTTTGGTAGTAGGCATGTGCAAAGAGACCATTAAGAATAACATGCACAATGATTGTTGAGTGAAGGGAATGTCCAGCAAAGACAAATTGCCGCTAGGTTAATCAGGTGTAAAAAGCAGACTTGTCTAATAGCAGCTAGCCTGTGGCGATAGATGGTGAATAGGGCCATCGGGGGAAGACAGCACGCAGCCACCAGGATGGTAGTAGGGGTAGAGTGCAAGCAATTGGTTACCCATCTCTGAACTGAGTACTAGAAGGTATCCATGCTAACTAGTATAGTCTTAGTAGGGATTGGCATGGTGGCCCCATACACTAAGATGGGAGGAAAGAGGAAGAGTGCCAGGTAGTAGATGATGTGAAGAGAGAGGCCAGAGCCATGGGAGGAGAGACCTTTCACAGATGCAAAGGCTGCCTGGGCCAAGACTCACCTTCGAAAAAGGTCTGAAGTGGTGTCTTTGCGTGCGGAGAAGAGCCTGTAACCTACCAATTTTTCACTGGCCTTGAATATAAAATGTAGTCCATCAAGGGTAATTGGGGTGGTAGCTAGAGAGCCCTGGGTTTCCTACTAAGGATGGTACGCCAATGGAGCAGCTCAGCTTTAGGAACCGAGAAGGAGACCTTCCTAGCCCCGACATTTCGTCTGATACTGTTAAAGGAACTTTGAAGAAAACCAACATTGGAACAATACCCTCTAGAACCAACAGTAAGGGAAATATCATCAACATAGAAAAACCCGACATCCTTAGAGATGGGCACATGAAGGAGAGACATATATATAACAAACAAAAAGAAAGTTGAGGACCCCTAAGCAGTGCCAACAGAAACACAAGAAAATACCCTACGAGACCTTTGAGACAAGAGACAACATGAGCAGCAGGAAAGAAAAGATTTAACTCATAAGACCAGGCAGGCAGGGATGCCTTTCATTCTCAGAACAGAAGCAAGTATAGAGGCGTCCATGTTGTTAAAATTATCTTGGATACCGAGGAAGAGCAAGGAAACTCACAATCTGGGCTTCTGGAATGTGATAATGGTATTATTAACTACTCTACAGTTTTTTTTTTTTGTTTTTATATCATGTATTTGTTATTAGGTACAAGAACCCGCATGCAGTGCTAGCTATGACATAAGCAAAGCCTTAATCCCAAATGCAAGTTACAAACAACAATGGATCACCACAATCTCTGCAAACCGAGTCAGAAAGCTGACTAATCATCTAACTGGCTAATAACAGTATGGAAAATGACCTATAACCCTGCACAGAAAAACCAGCTTGCTCAGGAAAACCCATCACTTAATTAACATTAAATGAAACACAGAAGAGATGAAAACCAATAAGGAAGCACAGGGCCTTCTGAAGCAGAAGAGGATGGAAGCAAAATTGAGGAAGTGGGAGAGGAGGGCAGCAAGACCATCTCTAGAAGAAAGTTCACTTTCGTATCTATGATAAATGATGACAAGAAGAGGTGTGCCTTCCTGGCAGACTAGAGAGGGGAGTCCACTATGACTGAGGAGACATGTTGGAGAAGACAATTTCTGGAAGCAGTGGCAGAGGGGTAGTGACATATAGTATTGCTAAAAGATCAAAGTTTCACATCACACCTTAGATAGTCTAAATGCTATCCATGTTTGAACCATCTGGGATGAGCTTCAAGGTAGCTTATCTGCTCCCTCCTCTGATGGACGTATCTTGCAATGAACTGGGTAAAACCCATGAATGGGTGAGTGGACAGAACCAAGAGGAACGAGCAGTAAGAAGGAGGGGCCTTGACAGTCCTGTCAGATAAGGGGAGGGACTTGGCTCCTCTCCTGAGTGTCCTATATGTAGCACACGTAGTGTGATAACTCAGAAGAGGTATGTCGGAAGGGAGTATGTAGGCAGCAGCAATAGGTGTGAACGATAGTTGTCCTAGCATAAAGATGGCGAGATGAGCCAAGAAATTGACTAAGAGGTGTTTCCAGACTGGCAGGACAGGGCAGGTAGTGTCCCAGTTTAAGGGCCTGTAACTGGATTGAGCGGAAGTAAAGAGAGCTGTAAGATACAGGAATACAAGGCTGATGAGTGAAGGAAATGTCCAGCCAAGACTAGCCACCGCCTGGTTGATAAAGTAGGAGAAGTAGACTAGTCTCAAGGCAGCGAACCTTCAGCAACTAGTGGTCAAGACGACAATGAGTGGGAGACAGCTCTGAGTTCCCTGGATGGTAATAGGGGTGAAGACCAACTACTTATGGTCTCTTTACTTTATTTGTTTTAATATATTCAATTCGTTTGCTAAATAAGAACTAACTAGGTATGAAAGCTAACTATCACCTAACCGGTATGAGAGCTAAAAGCCTCCTACTACTGTCCATTCTGTGCACTCTTTGCTAATATCCTCTAACCCTGTCCAACAACATAACTACTTGAAGTAGAGGTAGAAATCTAAGTCCAGTACTATGAGTAGAATCTATAAAGAAAACAACTGACCAGAAACCCTCTAACAAAAGCCCCACAGATGGGGAGCTCAAAGAAATCAAAACTCCAAAACAACAGTGAAAAACCTATCTCTAAACAAGAAAAACATCAGGCCCATCTAGAAGGGAAAAAACCAGAAACCAACTCAATAGACAACCTACCCTTAGTCCACTGTGGTTTCCATTGTGCTGAAGCAGAGGAGGTAATCTGGAACAAGCAGGACATAGCAATAGAAGATGAGCACATACAAGGGATATACTTATCTGGGCCATATGGACCCAGAGCAGGGAGAATGTCACAACTCTAGCAGGAGATCCATAATCTAAGCCAGCCTGGCTGAGATGTGTGGTGGATGAAGAAGAGCCAATGGCCTACCAGAAAAACGGCCTGAGACAATGCATACTCCAGACCGCAGAGGTGGTAGGTATGAACTCAATTACAACTATACAGTTTCACTACCACAGACTCAGCCCTGACAGATCCTAAGTCCGGCCGATCAGAAGGGACATAGACCCGTAGATGGGGTTTAGCAGGCACATAGCAATAAAAGATACCCCAGGCATACAGGCCTAAGCGATGCGAGAAAGGCCACATAGGAGTAGGGTACTAGCTACAGAGTGGAGGGTAGTTGTAACAAAGCAACTGGACAAAACTGAGAGGAGTAGAATGGTGAAAGCAAAGTGAGAAGAGGGCTGAGAGGTAGACTCTATCAAGATATGAAAAAATAGCAACCCAAATAAGATTATAATTTTCGACAATGCTGATCATATCAAACAGGATTCCCAGGAGATAGTGCAATACCAGGGAGCAGAACCACTATGGCCATTACTTCACCGAGAGCTGGAACCTGCAGAAGACCATAGATGAGAATGAGTTTGCCGACTGTATACTCACACCAAGTGAAGTTTGCCAAGCAAAAGCATCGAAGAAGACAGGAGTACCCATGAGCCTCCTAGATCAAGACTGCCTGTGAGCCATACTATGAGAAGGGGAACAGAGTAGAGAGGAGGTATGTAGCGTCATCCTCCTAGGAAACAAAGCCTTCAGAAGAGGAGATTGGAAAAGAGGTGGTTGACAATGATAGTCATGGTGTTGGGATTTCAATAGCAGGGGAAGCCAGGTGTAGAGAAGATAGTTTGTGACTAACTACTTGTCAGTTTCTTTTTTGTTTACATTTTTTTTTTCATTTATAGTTTTGCATTGTTTTATACAAGTACAACCATAGATGTAGTATTAGCTATTGTCAAGAAACACCTCCAGCCACCCCGGCGCCAAAGACAAATGCCATTATCCCAAGTGCCTCTGGTATAGAACCAACCACACATCTTACACACATGATAGAACCTCTTTACTAAAAGAGATTAAGCTGCACCTGCTAGCCTAGCCCTCCAAGATTAGAAAAAGGAAACTACCAATCATGAAAGCAGGAAACAATATGAAAACCGCTTACTATAAACTCCGATTCCAACCAATGAAACAATTGAAAATCCAACACTAGAAAATCTGAACACAATAGAAGAATCTTAAACAACAAAATAAGAGACCTGGCCGAGAGAGAGCCTCGAGCCTGAACATACGCGATGGCAGACATTACACTCACCCAAGAATTCAACACCAGTCAAGAAGACCGTTCAATACCATAATTAAGCCTGGCAAAGAACTGTCAACCATGAAGGAGGCTATGGGACAGGAATAAAGTTAAGCAGTAAGGTGGCAGGTAATGGGAGTATTATCACTATGACCAAGCAACTGGATGAAACCACTACTATATATAGAGGGGTAGCCAAATAGCTAGAAACAGAAAACCAGTAGGCCATAGCCAAACATATTCTGAAGCGAAAGTGAGGGAAAAGACTGAGATGCTATTGATGGAAGCTTTCCCCATCAAGAGTACACACTCTCAAAATGAAGAGGTACTTTGGTAAGAAGTCTGGACACCAAAGCCCCGACCGTAAACATAGAGAGATGGGTTGTCAACTGTACAAAATACTAAGCGAGGTGCAAAGCAATAGAAGGAAGGAAGGTGGACGTGAAGGCATCAACTCCTTTATCAAGCCTTTTCAAGGACAAGCCTATCAGAAGGAAAGAGAAGCGTGGAGGAGGTGGCCGGGCCCTCCTGGCCAAAAGAGCCACCCAAGGAGGGGAACCGAGAAGGGTTGAGGATCCCACAATAATTCTCTTAGTATTCAGATTTGAATCGCCAGGTGTGTTGAGAAGATAGTTTGTGACTAACTACTGCTCAGTTTTTTTTTTATCTCTTTTTATTATCATTTTAAGGCTTACTGTACAAAACTACTTAAGGGACGAAAGGAGCTTGCAGTGTCAGCTATGACCCCAAATACCCTGTGCGTATCCAACCTCAGTCCATCACGATCCTCCCTCTGCTAAAAATCCTCGGACCCTGCCCGACAGGTGCACAAACCGACATACAAGTCCGACCCATATACAAGTCCGACTAACTACTGCTAGGTTTTTTTTTTTACTTTTTATTTTTATTTTATTTTATTTTATTTTTTTATCTCATATATTCATTGTTTTAAGGTACAAGAAATGACATGCATTGTCAGATATGGCCAAAACAAAACCCACAAACAAAACATAAAAACAAACAAACAAAACTTTAAAGCAAAACTCATCCTCCGACAGGTACTATCAAATACGCAGCTGATAACTTCAACAAAAAACAAGTATACTCATGTCGTAAAACATAAAACAAAGGAAAACAAAACAGTGAACTTATTAGATTGAGCCCACGGCCTATTACACGGCAGCTGGAGCATTGCAGATCATCAGGGCTCTAGGCCTGGTGTCCGATATGCCTTCGAGAAAGTTTGCTGACGGGAAGCGACGGGGGGGGCGCCAGTTCCCGTGGGATGAGGGTGGAGTTGCCTGTGGTGGGTAACGTGGGGAAGCAACACTGTAGGGCAGCATATCCGGTGGGAATCTGGTGGCCGTGGCGAGAATGTAGTTGGCAAGACCTTTGAGGAGAGAAGCCGACTCCCAAAGGGGGGAGGTTGGGCCCAATGGCGGTTCCCTCAAGAGGAAGAGGGCCCTGGCCTCAGCTCTATCACGACAGGTGTTGATCGCAGGATCGAAATCTTCCAGGCCCTCATCACATCTTGTGCACATGGTAGTGTGGTCGAGGTTGTACCAGGAGGGGTATCCTGCAAGGTAGCTTTTTCCAGACCTCATCGGATGGATTCTTCCTGCCAGGAAGCAGGGGAGGCCCATGAAGGGGTGAGGCGAGAGGGAGGGGGCGAAGTGGTAGTAGGGTGGAGGGGAAACTTATGGGTGCAGCTGGAAACAAGGTGCTTCTTCAAAAGAATCTTCATCCTCTTGTATGCTTTTGACATGAGGGTATGGTTGGGCAGGATCCTGCCAGGGCGAGAAGCCCCAGGCCCAATCCATGAGAAAAATGGGGGGTCACTCAGGGCCTTGTAAGTGTCGTGAACAATTGAGTCTAGTGGAAGGTGTCTTCGGCACCTAGTTGGGTGGGTGGACCAGAGGTGCGGGAGGTAATTTGGCGGGAGCCTGGTGGCGTACTGGCGGGCAGAGTCTGGGGCCCTCCAATCATCTAAGCCAGGGTGGAAGGGGTGTAGTCTGGCAGCCGCCGGGTTGGCCAATGGTGGTAGACAGGACAGGCGGAGGCTGGCTAGACGCCTCTGGTATCCGGCTAGGAGGGCAACAGGGGGAAGGCAAGTTTCATAAGAGACAGCGCCTGTGGGGGTGGCTGAAAAGCAGCAAGTTACCCACCTCTGCGCCTGCCTCCAGAAGACTTCCATTCTGTCAGTCATTTTTTGGCTAGGCGAGAAGAGGTCGGCCGCAAAGAGGAGGACCGGTCGAATGCCCGCCGCTGCCAGGCGATGGCAGAGGAAGGGATTGATGCCTTTACCGGGCGAGGCAAGGGAACGGATCAGGAGAAAGGCCCCTTTGGTCAGGGAGAGTCTTTTCAAAAAGTGCTGAGAGGTGGAGAAAGTGGAGGTGAACCAGTATCCGAGCCACGTGACAGACTTGGCCGGGGTGAAGGAGTGTCCGCCAAGCGAGATCGAGGCTTGGGACAGAGGATATCTTTGGCGGGGCGTCCGCCAATGGATAAGTTCGGTCTTCGGGACCGAGAAGGTGACTTCAAGGCCAGTCCCTTTGTGTACCAGCCTGCCATAGAGCTCCTTAAGGAGGGAGACATTGTTTTCATATGAGGAGAAGGAAACCCTGACTGCAAAGTTATTCACATATGACTGGATGAGGCCCCAATGGACCTTCAGGTGCAGTGCCGAGACGTAGATACCGAAGAGTAGAGGAGCAAGGGGGGAACCCTGGCGGGTTCCGACAGAGACAAGGAGGGATATCCTAAGGGATTCTTGGAACAAGAGACAACAGGACCGATCCGTGAGGAAGGATCTGACTCATCTTTGTAGGTAGAGGGGCACACCCAGAGCGCCCAGGAGGTCAGAGAGAATTGAGACGTCGACGTTGTCTAAGTCCTCCTTGATGTCTAGGCAGAGGGTGGAGACCTTAAAGTCCCGGTTGGCCTGGAGGGCTTTGACTTCGTGGGTTAGCGTGACAGCGGCATCAAACGTAGAGATGCCAGGAAGAGAACCGCACTGGTCTCTGTAGACTATGGCCAAGGGACCGGAGAGGGCAGTGAGCCTGGAGCAGACAATCCTTTCTAAAATCTTGGAAAAGGTGTTGAGCAGGACGATGACCCTAAAAGAGGGGAGAGTTTCGTATGACAGTTTACCTGGCTTGCTCAGGATAACCCCGGTGGCCGTCTCAAGTAAGGGAGGAAGATACCCGTAGGACAGGAGTGGAGACAGGAGGAGTGGTAGGAGGTGAGGAAGCTTCCGGTGAACCCTTTTCCAGAGGCCATAGGGGATGGTGTCTGGTCCTGGAGCGGACATGGGGGAGCAGACGCCAAGAGAGGTAGGTACCTCCTCAGAGGTAACAGGTGAGGCAGAAGGGTCGATGAAGGCAAAGTGTGGAGTACCATTTGGCGGTCGGGGGGGAAAGAAGTGATCCAGTAGGGCCTTATTAATGTCAAAGGGGGTATTGGCGTCAGTTAAGGAAGGAATCATTCACGGGGAGTGCCAGAAAGGGGGCGCCTGGCTTGTCAGACTGATTTGGCGTCGGTGCCGGACAGGAAGAAGTCCCAGTGCTTTCGCTTGGCTTTCTGAATGGCTTTGAAGTAGGCAGCTCTTGCAGTCCTTGCTTCTGCGGGGGGGAGGAGGTCCTCCACGAAGCGGGCTTTGCAAGCCCATCTCGCGGCGGCGTGGTAGGCTTTTCTTAGCTCAGACAATAGCGGGGTCCACCAGGGCTTGGCATGGGAGGAGGGGCGGGAATGAGGCATATTTGAAACCAGAGAGACGTGGACCTTGTTAAAGCTGGATTTGTACCATTCATCTAGTTGGGAAGTAGTGGGGGATGGAGGTGGGAGGGCAATCATAATACTGTAGAGAGAGTAGGATGCCTATGCCCAGTCCAGTGTGGTACAGTCAGGTTTGGGGGAAGAAGGCTGGAATGGGGTGTCGTCGTAAGTTAGTAGACAGGGGACGTGATCCGACCCGGTGCTGGGGAGCGTGTTGACCATTCGGGGTGGCGAAGCCGTCAAAGGTGAAGATTAGCAAATGCCAGGTCTAGGACTCCGGGTCGTGCTTGTGCGTCAAAGGAGAATCTTGTGTAGACAACAGGGGTGTTCAGGATGGAGAAGCCCAGGGCAGAGGCAAGGTCGAAGTAGGGGGCAGAAAGGGTAGTTTCATTGCAATTCAAGTGTCTAAGGGGATCAGCGGAGGGGTGATGAATATTGAAGTCCCCCATGATAAGGACGGGAAAGGAAACACTTTTAAAACGGGCCGAGGGAGGGGCTGTTTGGCGTCCTCCAGTAAGGGTGAAGTTGTTGTCGCAGTTCCCTACCCTCCAGTTCTTGGTGGGGCCAGCACGTGAGGAGCGAAAGAACAAATCAAGTGAAAGATAACAATTGGAGTCGTGCACCACCGGGAGTACAGAGGCCTTTTCCATTCAGGAAGTAGACACATAGGTAGCAACCCGGAGCTTGACTAGCCCAGGGGAAGTAGGGGAAAAAACTTTAAAACCAGCAAAAGAGGGCAGGCGGCCAAACTTTGCTGGAAGGTCTTGAATGGCAACGATGTCAACAGGGGACTCAAGTAAGGTAAAACTATTAAACAGTGCAAGAAACACTTTCCAACTCCCCAGGAGGGTGTGTTGTATGAAGGAGATTTTAGACGTGGTGGTGGAGGTTGCGGTACTTCGCAAAATTATCGGGCAGAGCCCATTCGGGAGGAGGAGGAGGAGGCCATCGGGACCGCCTTAGGGAGGGGGCCATTGGGTCCTGGGGTGGGGCGTGCTGGGGTGGAGGGCACGGTGCGGGCCCCAGTGTTGGAGGGCCTGGGGGTGGGGGGGTCAAAGGGTGGTAAGAGTCTGCTCACAAGCGGAGAAGAAGGGTCGGGAGTGGAGATGTCCTTGTCATCAGAACTGTCGTCGCCCTCCACGTGCTCTGGGGGGGATGGGGTTGGTTTTTCGCGGATCCGCAGGGCGGTCAGGGCAATCAGGGTCTGAGGCTTGATGTTGGCCCTGACAGTTGGGGCACTTGAGGGGGGAGGAGAGGCATCAGTAGGGGACCACTTTGAGGTTGCCTTCTTTCGGGCAAGAGGGATTCTGGCATCTGTGTTCCTTCCTGGTGTGGTGAAGGGAGCACAAGGGGCAGACAGGGTGATCGAGTTTGCAGAGGGGGGCTGGGTGTCCGAATGCAGAGTAGTTGGAGCAGATTCCCAGCGGGGACTTTGGGAAGGCACATTCAGGTCTGCGGTATTGGTCAAGAAGATAAAATGGTTTAAGGAAATCATCGAGGAGATCCGGGTGAATGATGACAATAACCAAGTTGGCTTTTTTGAGCGATCTTGTCTCGGGGTCTGGGTTGAGGAAGCGAGAGGAAAGTATGTGAATTCCCTTGGCATTGTGGATAGATTCCCGTAGGAAGGGGAACAGTTCCTCATAGGAGTCGGGGAGGAGAGGAGTGGGGAGTCTGTGAATAACGACCTGAACGAAATTCGGGGCCATCCTAAAGGGTTGCCATGGGGAGTCGCTGACAACGAAGGCTTGCGAGAGTTTGGTGGAGAAGGCATCGAAGAAGGGAGAGTATGATGAGCCAGGTGTATGGTGGTTGTTGACTGTAAGGGAGATGGCTACCTTATCACGGACCGAGACAATGAATGAGCGCGGGAGGGGGGACTGGGCCTCCCTGAGTACGGAGGCGACGACATTGGAGGCCTTGGCCCTGATCCCTAATGGGTTGGCGTGGGGGAGTGGGGTTAGCCTTGGGGCGTAGAAACGTCTATCCACTTTGGGCAGGCTGGGAGGAGAGGCCACTGGGGGGAGCCCATCGGCAGAGATGGCCTTGGAGACGGATGCCGCTGACGTGGGTTTACACTTTTTCTTTTTCCGGGGTCGGGGCACGGCGGTGTAGTTGTAGGTGGGGTTAGGTTTTGTCAGATTTTGCCTGAGAGGGACCGGTTTGGGTGGGACGGCAGCCGCCGTGGTGGGGGGGGCAGTGCGAACTTTGGTGGGGGAAGAGATTCTGGAGGCGATATCTCTAAGCGAGCTTTGGGTGTCTTTGCCCAAAGAGGAAATAGGGGAGTTGGTGGCGTCCAAGGCTTTCTACACTTCGCTGGTACAAGAGTCGAGCACAGCGTACATGTCAGAGTGCTCCTCAATTGCCACTGGGACCATGCGAAGGGGGGTGATGGATTTCTCCAGACCGTTGAATTGTCCGGTAAGGGAGACGAATCCTTGGATAGCAGCGCATAGCAGGGAGATCAGTACCGCTTCCGCCAGCGTGAGGGAGGACAGTTCTTCTTCCGTGAGACTGGAGATGGGCTCGGCGGCACGGCCAATGAATTCCTTTCTCTGTGTAAGGAACTGAGCGATTGTAGGTAGCTATTGGGAGGGAAGAGGAGTAGGGGCCCGGGAGGAGTGCTTGGAGGACTGAGCGGAGTGATTTTGGGCGGCCATT
>QOVD01002925.1:0-17597 GCA_003521225.1 Tuber microsphaerosporum | reverse complement strand
GACCTGATGAAGCCTGAGCTCAGGCAAGTTTCGTGTGGGAAAAGTATTTTGTACCAGAAGCCAATGGTGTTGAGAAACGTTCGTCAAGGTAGGGGGGGGAAAATTGCGGGAAGGGAGCTTGGAGAAACTACCACTGCTGTAATCAAGGTTATATATGTTTCTCGGGAGAACTTGATTTGGCTTCCTGGAGGCCTGACTGCCCTCTGCTAGGATTTCCACGCATGATTGGGTATTTATATGAAATATCTAAATGGTGATAAGGAAGTAAATGAATAGATGAAAGTTCTCCAAAAGGATCTATGAACTCACAGCGTTGTATTGGGTAAGAACAAGCTTTATGTTAGCTAACAGATTCTAGGTATAATCCAAGGTTTGTGTAAATCATGGGCATATACTCGGACTAGGTTATTGCCTTTTGGTCTCTAAATGTCTCAATGACTACATGTAAGGATAGCTCTGGACTAGGTAGAGATAATCAATTCGGAATTGCTGTGGAGTATTTGATATGCCAGGTCACTTGGCTAGATGAACATAACTTATTATTGTCCAAAGTTGGATTATACATAGTAGTATGAGATTAAGGATAAAAGGGACATTTAGCATCTCAGAAAAGCTCTATTTCACATGTCTAAATATAAAAACAAACCTACTAAAATTATTAAAATCTAAGACCACAAGATAAGATATAGGAAAGTCGTATGACAAGGCACAGAGGATTAAGAAAACAGCTAACAGATAGAAGCAAAGCGAAGCAGAAGTAATAAAACCAAGAACAAAGCAGTGAAACAAAAGAACCACAACGCGAATGCTTAATGAAGACGCAGCCTGGCTTAAGTAAGCCTCAGAAACTGGAGCAAATGAATAGAAAGCAGAGCAAAACAAAGTTAGAAAAAACCCTTGAAATGAAAGAAACCGCAGGAGAAAATCCAAGAAGACCCCAACTGGTACAAACAAGCCCCAGAAATCTTGTCCCGAACCAAAGGATAGAAAGGAAAGCAAAAACCAAGCAATGCAAAAAAAGGAAAACCCCTGAAAAGCCCAAAGAAGACACAGCCTGGCACCAACAAGCCTTCGAAGTCCCAGCAAATAAGTAGAAAACAAACTAAAACAGAGTAGGATAAAACCCATGAAATGAAAGAAACCCAACCAGAAAACCCAACAAGACCTCAGGGCGGCACAGACAAGCTCCAGAAATCTTGTCCCAAACCAATAGATAGAAATGAGAGCAACAACTAAGAAAGCTCGTAAAACAAAAGGACAACTACCGGAAGCCCCAAGAAGACACAGCCCGGGGCAAACAAGCCCTAGAAACACCGATAAATCGATGACATCTATGGCGCCTTACACCCAAGGCTGGGATCCATGGGGGAAGAGGCATAGTTTGAATATACAGCTCTGTGTAATGGCTCATATACGCTGCTCCCTGCCTAACGCGAGCACGTGAGATCAGTGCCTGGGAGTGGTACTGGAGTCTAGTGATCTTGTAATCATTGCTCAGAATTCGCTTCTGCCAGCCATTGTAGGAACTAGACACCCTTCCCGGCAGAATTAACCTTCAGAGATGTTGGAGAGCTCAGACATAGTTAAGCCCACGAACCGGAAGTGGTTTCTGCAATGTATCTCCAATCAAACCGCATGAGAGAAAACCTCTCACAGTCGATAACATTCCAGTGGCGAACTGTATTGTCATCGCCCGGACTATATGTTGGTCAAACTCACTGGTCCATCAGCATTATTGTCTGTATTCAAGCTTGGTAGTTATTTGTTTCTACGGTATGCACATACTATATTTGGTTAACTACTCAGCTCATCCGGTGAGATGTACTGTTGTGTTGGCTTCCATAGGCGCTACCCGGAACCAATCCAATATTTACACTCTCTACTGTGACTAGACTAATTTCTCTAAAGTCCAAGTACCTCCCTCAGATAAGGTAAACTCCTTGAGATTGACACAGACTTACTATGGATCAGTCCCGGAAGCAAGTCTGATTGTTTCTGAAACTCCCGATAGAGCTTTTGGTGAATTCTCCTACTACCCACTGGCTAGTACGAGATTCCCTATAACTATCAGGTGTCTAATTGCATCAAAGTAGGCGGCCTCCCTTTGGGCGGTTACCAACCCCTCCACTATATATCCTGCGCACAGCTTCCAGTCAGACGGACTGTGGTGAGCTATACAGTGTTGTGAGAGCTCCTCCAATCCTCAGATTTTCTATGGAGTTTCTCAACTGCCTATGGGTTTGCCATATGCGCGGAGTCCTAAGACCGGGCCGAGAGGGGAGTGTTCGACATGCGAGTCAAGTTACCAACTGAACATAACCCCTTCTGTAGCCATACTAGGGTTTGGTATGCTTGGGGCACCAGCGGCACCAGTAACATCTAATCCCATACTCCTGTAGGGATATTTTTTCAAAGCCCTGGTATGGTCACACTGATCAAGTTAGGGTAACAGGGTCTCAAAATAGGGTAAGTGGGACCTGAAGGTAGGGTAATATAATTTCCAAGGTATGGTAACTTTACCCTGTCATTGCTAAAATCCTGTTTGAAGTTCGACCGACCCCCGGTAAGGTGTCTGCGGAGCTCAGTGTAACCTTCCTATTGTTTACTTGAGCTCCGTATAATAGTCCCTCCGAAAGGTTACCCTATCTAACAAGGTCACTTTTGTTACTTGGGTTACCCTGTCATGCCCTTGGGCAAGCAGCTGCTAAAGTTCGCCTAGTAGTCTTCTAGGGACTCAGTCTAGTCTACTCTGTATACTTTGTATACCGGACCTTCCCTTCCGTGTTAACTCTCTTGTATACCTACTGGGCGTGTAAGGTGGTCACTTGTAACTACCTTTCTCAATGTCGTTACAAGAACCTTCTTCATATCGTAATTGCTATCTGGCTCGGTTTAAACCTTGGCGACGTCACATTGGCCTTGGTCGGAATCGTTCTGATTGTACTCAACCAGACGGGTATTGGGAGGAAGAGGGTCTCAGCCATAGGCAGGAGCTACAGCTGGACAGCGGAGGCAGCAAGCTACAGTGAGAGTGCCAGTGATCCAGTTGGAGAGAACAAGCCAGGCATTGACCTGATCATAATCGAGTATATTGATGTGGGCGGCAGCATCGGGAGTGACTTTCCTGCCATGAATGTTATGAAGAATACCAATGAACTGCCAGGGGTCGTCGCCGTCCACCATATACCGACAGGCATCTTCCCTGTGCTCCTGCATGGTGTAGTGCTTGAGAACTGCTAGCCCAGATTTGTTTAGTGTGTCTTTACCACGGATCACCCATGGGAGCTGGCGAGCCTGCCCAGGCTCAGCATCTGATGCCGCAATGAATATTATTTGTAAGGGTTTCTCCTCATAAACTGTTAGTTCAGGACGAACAAGTGCCTTTTCATTCCTTGATCTGCATTCTAATACATCGCTAGCCCACTCGTCTTACTTACCCTGCTTGGTATCAGAATTAAGAAATGTATTCTGACGAGGCGCGGCTCCCTTCTCCAGCACCTCCATGATGAGAGCATCTAGAGCGGTGGGGAAAGCCCGATATTGGCCGTTATGGGGCCTGTTGAATTTGGCTAGGAAGCTTCCAAGAATAGTATGTCTGACTGCCTCTGTCCTAACTTCGTCCCAGAAAGTGTCTCTACCTGGCCTTCAAGAGGTGGTATTCCTCTGCCGGCACTTCTGGAGAATGAACTTGTGAATGGCTTGGTATCTCCTCCCAGCCCGAGTTTGTCCAACACCAGTGATGTTGAGCTTGGTCTGGAAGGCGGCAGTAGTCATCAGCAATAATCATACTTAGCACCTTGAGTGCCCTTTGCATCTGGCGCACCTAGCGCACATAACGTCAATTGCGAATCAGGATGCAACTACTACTTCTCCCTAACTCAAGGTGCACCTGGCGCAAGACTTAATCTCCCAGAATGCACCTATTGCAACACTTAATCTTCTAGAATGCACCAGGCGCAACACTTAATCTTCCAAACGCACCTGGCGCAACACTAGATTATGAGGAGATAGAGTAAAGGGTACCCCCATTGCTCGCTCTTGACCTAGGTCACAGTACTGGCATAGTAAAAAGGTCCCTTTATGTAGTCTTTTATCATTTTTCTAATTTTACTAGTCTAGCTAAGTGATATAAATGCAGGTGTCATATGTCTATGGTGCAGGCTCTCCCAGGTTCTGGCACTCATGTGGTGTGGCACTCCAGGGTGCCTGGTTCAATCAGTAACATGATTAATATTCACCGTGTAAGATTAAGCCTTATACCGGCGTGTAGCTGGCGTTGAGCCCAACAATCTCCAGTAAACAGAATTGAAATCCATCCTGCGGTTTTTAGAGTAATCTGCCATCGAGTAAACTTCCACCAGCTAGACACTTTCACACTAGAGAACCACATCCTGAGTTTTAATGCGACACAGACATACCTTATACAGGCGTGTAGGTGGCATCAAGCCCAACAATCTCCAAGGAACAGAATTGAAATCCCTCCTGCGGTTGTGGAGTAATCTGCCTTCAAGTAAAGTTCCGCCAGCTAGACACTACCACAGCGGAGAGCCACTTCCTGAGTTTTAAAGCCATACATACACACCTTATACCGGGGTGTAGCTGCCGTTGTGCTCAACAATCTCGAGAATACAGAATTGAAATCCATCCACCGCGTGTGGAGTAAACAGCTATCAAGTAAAATTCTGTCAGCTTGACACTCAACACACCCTCCACAGAAGTCAGCATTTTCCTGAGTTTTGATGCCACAGGGACATACCTTATACTGGTGTGTAGCTCGTGTTGAGCCCAACAATCTCCAGAACACAGATTCAAGATCTATCCTGCAGTTATTGAAAAATCTCCTATCGAGTAAACCTTCGCCATGTTTCTAATACCTCCCTCCACGGCAGACAGCAATTTCCTCAGTTTTGATGTCACAGGGACGTACCTTATACTGGTGTGTAGCTGATGTGAAGCCCAACAACCTCCATCAGAGAGAATCAAAATCCGGTTCGCCGTTGTGGAGTAATCAGCCTTTGAAATCTGTAATCCCCAGCCTTGTAACCTCATGAATAATAGTTAGGTAGGGATAAATCCTAAATGAGTGTGTAGTTGGCATCGAGCCCCCCATGATGCAAGTGTCAGATTCATGATAGGTATTATGGTTGGGGAGGAGTCTTCTGTAAAGGCCAGGAGGTGGTGGGTGTGAGGAGAGCAAAGTGTGGAGTCACATCACGTCTCGTCTAAGCCTAAGTGCCCAGAAACTACAACAAAATAGAGACTGCCATAGATATCACTCCCGTTCAGACTGGAGTGAGCTGGCATTTTTACTTTCTGAAAGATCAAGTTCTGAAAATAGAACTAAAGAGTATCTTTAGTGGTGTAAAATTAAAATTCAGAGTTGAGTAGCGGCAATCTCACCTGGCGCCTACACTAACCCAATTAGTATTGCCAAGGCTGCCCTTTTTCCAGGTATGAGAGATGGGAGCAAAACGATAGGCTACTCTAGATATTGAGTGAGTGAGTAGTAAATCAGGAGATACGATAGTGTTGTGGGCAGTATCCGGAGGCACAGAAGGTATGGTTGTGTAGCTCCTAGCATTCAGAGGTAAGTGAGGATGGTAACCGTTTCTCCTGATGCACCTGGTGCAAACGAGTATCGCACTTGACGTCAGGGCGCACCCAGCATCAGGGGCGCAAACTTACCATACCTTGTATCTGACACAACAGTGGCACATTTGACGCACGTTAATTCTTTGCTCATGGTAGACTGAGTCGGAGGCCTGCTATTACCCAATTAGATTCGCTGTCAAACAGACAAAATAAGACTGGCAGAAGGCTAACGTGAATTAGGTGGGAACGTTCTTAGCATGCAGAATAAGACGGGAAATACCAAGAGATCTAGAATATAATGATCAGTAATTATTCCATTCTGGGAAAGGCACCCATGATACGTACAGGAGGCTAACTCTATGGGACATCGCAAGCCCAAATGATGAGCCATCAATCTATCTAGAGAACGGTAGTCAGCTATCGTTTCACATTAAATAAGAGGTAAAAGAGCTCATACAAGGTGTACACAAGTTGATTTAGGAACTTACGTAGTGCTTTACCTTTTCCGGAAAGAAGCGACCCAGAAGGAAGTCAGAAAGACCAGGCTTAAAAGGTTTGTGTTTTCTGGGAGCATGAGGAAGGAAAGTAAAGAGATGAATTCTTTAACAAACTTACCTTTATAAGGTACATCAGCAAAATGTATACAGCGCTCCTGGCCCACCAAGGGGGGTTATGGTCCCTCTGATGCACCCTGGTGCCCTGTGGTCCACCGTGGTCTACATTTTCAGTAAATCTTTCACAAATTTAGATCAGGGAGTATCAGAGTGGACCAGGAGTGCTCAGGACCACCGTAGACGCTCCGCCAACATTTTTGTAAAATAGAAAGAGTGTTATCTTATCAACCGTGACTGATTGAATTTTCTGTTGGGACAACTGAGAATTTGATAAAGGTAATCTGAGTGAGAAAGATATCTTTGGAAAGCGAGAAGCAAGACGAATAGTTGAAAGCTTTGATTTAACAATGGGTTCTTCTATTAATATCAATTAGTATCACTTAAGAAAGGCCTGAGAAAGGCTCATTTCGAACATTTGGAACATTAAATAAGACTTACCGGTACGGTCGGTGTGAATTGTGAGGGAGAGTAAATAATTGCGCAAATGAATCAATGGCTTAATATAAAGATATTTTTGCAGAGAGCAGAGTGGCCATTGGAGGTCAAAGAAAGACGATCAGAAGCTGTAGGATGATTGAATGTAATGAAGAAGAAGAAGAAAAGGAAAAGACCAGAGTAGTGAGTGTCTATATAAGAAGGAAGAATGTACCATTCAAGTTGTTAGTATTAGTATCACGAATTCTAACAATTCCAACCAATTTGAAAGAGCCTATTTAACGTCATATCTTGAATGTTGAAGGACCTTCTGTACATGCACAAAAAGAGTCCAATGGTATGGTTACCGTGAGGCAAACATGTACCAAGGTAAGATTGTACACGGAAAAGGTAAGTCAAAAAATCATGAGCAAGCTTTTCAAGAGAGCCTTAAAGTACAGCACAGTGATAGGAAGGCTTGTGACTACCCCTGCTTTGATGGTGTGGTTTGGATAAGCAACATTAGAGTATTTGAAAAAGTGATTTTGGGTTTAGCCCTTTCAGAGTCTGCAATGGGCCGAACAAAGTACAAGAGGTTAAGGGTTCAATTCCAATTGTTTTTACCATAAATGTAATAATGCAAGTGGAGAGGTTGCCTTGAAATAAAACAGAGGACTTGGTGCGCTTTTTGATGTGAAAAGGGAGTCTTCAGACGAAGAACAGACATAATCCGAACCATCATTTACAATATTGTTCCAGGGTATATGAGACAGAACACAGCAGGCAGATCTTTGAAGAATTCAAAGAGCTATCGCCTACAGGACATTCAATCCATCTTGATGGCATTTGATTTTTTCTTTCACTTGTCCAACCTCCAATTACTAACAATACAGTTTGACGAAATTCATCTTAATTGTACTTTTCGCGTCTAATCCATCTATACAGAACAGTTCCCGTCAACAAACTCGTTATTCAATTACAACACTCGTTCAAGCACAGAATGTGATAACTCTCGAAATGCAAGTTTGATCTTACATCTCGCTTGTGATGTTTATCAAATCTAATTTCTTACCGAAGGGTACAAGAGTCTCAATACCCATACTGCAGAAGCAAATTTAAGTCAAGTACATGGTACAGGAACCATATGGAAACAGCACATTCTGGCTTTGTACAGCCTCAGAGAACACTGGAAGCCCTATTTGCACTGAGGAGGGTATTTTCCAAACTGTGGAGCTAGCAGCGGAGTCTAGCCTGACCTCCGATCCATATAGTGAAGAATTCAATACAATTGAAACAAATATGGCCCAACACGGGCCCAAAATCTATGCAAATCCTGCCGCTTCTAAGGTGGAAAGTCTCCACTATTCGGATACTGAGGAATGCACACCATAGGTTAGACCTCCCATGCCGACTACACACCTGACTGCTGGAAGATCAGTATGGGATGTTGTACAGCACAAAAGAGCTGAAGACGAGATGTGGTTACCTTTTAGAAACAAGACTGATTTTGAGGTTGCTCAGTGGTTTATTGAAGCAAAGGTACCAAAGACTGATATTGAAAGATATTTCATAAAGGAATTGGGGCCTCAGGACAGTAATATTAAATCCGGATATTGGCTCCTTGATGCTGTTGATGAGTTAGAATCAGGTATGGGGATAAAGAGTTCGAAAGAGGGGCCTGTATTGTTTAGTGAAGCTGCAAGTTAATGTCTTCCTATACCGTCCGATTCTAACTTAATGTTGGCAATTGCCGATGGAGAAGCACCAGATGAAGCTTCCTTCACACAGAAATTCTTTTTCCCCAATCCGATTGATTGTACTATATAATTACTAGGTTAAAGATGACTTACTCAAGATATGGCTTACGCCTCTGGGAAGGAATGGAATAGCAAAGAACCACCCTAGTGATTATATTCAGGGATGCACACAGCGGATTGGTGGTGGACAACACAGGTATTTACTAATGCGATATTCCACAGTGATTTCATACTATCCATCAGGATACACAATTGATACCCAGCAAAAGATAGATTGACGGATAGAGTGACGCTGGTCCCAATCATATATGCCTCAGAGGTTACTTGTATGACTAATTTCTTGGTTGATAAGAACGCCTGGTCAATCTATATGTCAATTGGGAATATCATATCAAGAACGCGGAATAAAGCCGGAAAAACATGCAACCGTCCTTTTGGGGCTTTTGCCCGTCCTGCCCAAGATGCTTGGGGTAGTAGTGAGTGATGCACGACAAAGGCGGATCAATAATGAGATTCTTTGTGATTTGATAGAAGTGATATTGGCGCCAATAGTTGCGTTCAGCAAATCCGGAATTGAGATTGAATGTGCCGATCGGAAGGTTCAATTATGTTTCTTACATCTCTTGGCTTTGATTGTGGATCACTTGCAAAATTTCACATTGAAGGGTATTCAACAAAATCAGTGTGCTTTCAGCACTGTTCGACCAAAATAGGTAGGATCCCATTTCAGATGTGCTGCATCCACATGAGATTATAGAAGATATGAATAACTCTTCAACACATACTGTAATAAGAACCAGCATGCCAAGCAAGAACTAATGCAGGGTGGTTTTAAATTGCTTCCAAGCGTCTTCTGGGGGCTTCCAAACGTTCAGCAATCAGACCTGTCCAACCCAGATATTCTCCACGTGATGGACCTGGGAATAATTGAAACACGCCATTTCAAATAGCTTATCAGATTGCTAAAGTTGTACCAGTGGTTACAAGCATTGGATGCAATCTGGAAGAGATTCGCGGTTTTTCCCGGCTATTCCGTATCAAATAAAGAGTACACTCGGATCTCTCAGTGGAGCGGAAAAGAGATTAGGAATGTGGTCAACGTGATACTACAGTGTCTTGCAGCTTTCCTACATCATCCAAGTGCCACCGAATGTCTCATATTTACCAGAGCTCAGACCTGTGTTCGATCAGTTGTTAACTTTAATCTAATGTCACAAGATACAAACCATACAGATGAGATGATTCAATATCTTGAACACAACCTAACAACTTTTCATAATAACAAATGGGGTTTTAAAGAGTACCGAAACGATAAGTCAACTACTAGGAAAGTGAGATAGGTTACGGACAGAATTTGTGGTGAGAATAGCGAGGTAGTTAATCAACACTGCCTTTCAGGGGCTACTGAAGCCAAGAGACGTCAAATTGCGGAAGAACAACATCTCAATTTAGATGGAATTATCACTGATACATATGAGGAGAGTGCGTACTTTAACTTTGTTAAGATACACAGGTTAAGTGACTTCAGGAATAATGTACAGCGCTTTGGGAACATTCAAATGTATTCTACCGAGTCAGGAGAATAAAGTTAGAAAACAAGTATTAAGGAGAACTTTCGATGGTCAAATAAAAATGATGTGAGGGACCAAATACTACGATCATTGGCTAGACTTGGCAGCTTCAATGTCCATAAAATCAATATCTAAGTGGACTAAGTACATCTGATTCAAGACGAATTACGCGACGAACAGTATAAATGGTAGGTTGGATCAGTCACTAAACAACCAACAGGTTTCACACCGACCATTGAAACTATTTTACAGTTAAATCAAAGTTTCAGGAATGATCCAGACTGTGTAGTGAATTATTATAAACCGAATTCATCTGGGAATCAACATTTGGAAAACAATACCTGGCTGGCATCACATACGTCGGCATTGTGCCCTGACACAAGCGACGTAGCTATTGCTTTCCCTGGGTAAAGTCCTCCCTGAATTTCGTTGCAACGCACACAAGCACCCTGTGGTTCTTAGGTTGCCTTACAAAGCTCTCTCTCTCCTGACGCAACGTCCCGTTGTACTGACACCCTGTCACAGCCTTAGCTCCAGTTCTATTCCCTTCCCTCTCATCACTCCCCCGGCTTCACATTGCCTCTTTCACGCGCCCTGATGTATTTCTTTTCCACATGCCCTTACATATTTTCTCATGTCATCACTGATGTCGGCCCGCGCCACAGTTCTGAATCTCACATGTATAGAGTAAACTAGCTAGTTGCCTGAGTAGAATAGTTTCTTACTCTTAATGTTCTAGGAAACAGCTTTCATATGCATATACTGCTTGATGATGTGCTCGACACTGTTGGGTGTATTGTGGTGAGAGTTTTACTCATCACAATTTGCCCGATGGCATTTTTCATCCCGGCAGCGCTACGTGAGTACTAGGATAGCTAGAGCCCTATCCTATCCACTTCCTGATTCCTCAATATATCCCGTTGAATGTTCTCAAATGAATCCAGCTATTAACCAGCCAGCGCCGTTCCCCCTCAGGAATCAGGTACGCCAACCCCAGGATTGCCCCTACGTCAACTATCTTAAACTCTCGTGCATCCTCTGTTATCTGTACTGTAACAAGGCCATGTATGTCCGAGAGGAATCCTGAGTTGACTGTACTCAAATATCACAAGAGCCGCAACCCGACGCACAGCATTCTCACGGGTGTAGTCCCTGATTGTGATGAGCGCCACGAACTTTGCCAGCAGATAGCCCCTCAGCGCACTGTACATATCTTCAGTACCAGCCTGGACCCAAACTCAATCATTGCTACTCCCCTAGTTCCTGAAGTGTAGGGCTCCCGTGCATTGTACACGGTATATCTCGTAAATGTCGCTCTCTTGGAATTCTAGAACCTGGATTTCGAGGTGGGTTAGTAGTTCAACAGGGAGTGATCGCAGTATCGCATGATTTTCAGGAAGCCGGCGCTCGGTAGTCAGGTTATGCCGGCTATAGCGGATTCATTCGCGACATATAATCTCGCAGGAGATTCATGACACCTCACTAAAATCCAAGTTGCTGGACACGTAGTCTCAACATCCTTTCAAGATCCTCCTTTCGATGACCAGCAGTGTTACGGCACACGTTGTACTCTCTAAATGTTGCAGGATATCCGCAGAGAGATCGCTGCTGCAGTGGCAAAGAGATTTGAGATTAAATAACCTTATTCCCATACTGTGCTGATGATTGTAGCGGTGCACAATTTGCCACATGGTATTATGTTTATTCGATCATCGCCATCCTTCCTTGATTTGCTCCTTGTGCACTAGCTCTCCAAACTGCAGGGAATATATCGGCATATTGCCAAACCGGGGTATATGATCACAAAAATGAAGAAGTAGATGTACCTTGATAAAGTTGAAAAGTAATTCGCTATGCATCAAGTTTATACGTCAGGAGTCCTGTTGTTACCGATCGATGTCACTGATCCCGTGCTGTTTAGAGGGGGCCGCTGGCTGGCTCATCTACCTTCTCTGATGTCGTATCTTCCTCTGTGGCTCATCAACCCTGGCTAATGTATGCTTAGTTACTCGAAACCCCAAAAAGATTTCTTTCAGCTTGTGAAATCGGTTGAGATAATCATCCATATAAGACATGGTGTCAGACTTGTGGCTTCAGCATTGTGCCATCATACTGAAGTCGACAAGCACTCTGACGCATCTGAGAACAAGTTTGAACTCTATTACTTGTTAACGTTGTGGCTGGCGCAGTGCTACTGCAATAACTCCCAAAATACTTAGCCCTTCCTTTCTCATCTCCTTCCCTTGCCACTTCGCAACCTCGTGGTAGGCTTTCTGGGGTACCAAATATCTGGGGTCCGGCGGTAACTTCTTCCAAACGTCATCAAAAGCCTGCAGTCGGCCGTTTTTGTTGAGAAAACCTTGGATCCAGTCTATCATGTGCTTAAATCATGCGAGATAAACCGTATGGAGCATGTCTGGGACATGCTAGTCAGGCACGGAGACCTGATGAAGCCCATGAAAGACATTTGGGCCCAAATTGATACCAAGGCTACGGAACTTGATGTTGGTGCCTTCTGACTTTGAGCCTGGGAGCCGGTGTTCATACCCATATCGCTCATCTCTTGCGTAATCTCTAGTTCTATAATCCTTGATATTGGTTCCGAATTCCCTGGCCGGCACCTCACATGTAGGAGAGGCGTTGTATTTTAACCCATGCAGTGTCCCGTTTCCCATATGGTCAGCAATCCATAAAGCCAAGATTGGGAAATACCTCTGAACCTTCTGGTAGACGCAGTCAATTGGGACGCTATCAAGCGCCTCATGCTGCAGGGGCACAAAAATCAATTCAAATACATCTTGCAGTGTGTCAGCCTTCACTTGTCTCTGGTATTGATCTGATTTGATGGACTTTGAAAGTTTAGTGGGGACAGGCAATTGTGCCAAAAGCAGAGCAGCCATTGATCCAGGGCTGTTGCGCCTGGCCGACGGAAGATTTCTGAGCGTAATATAGACAGGCTACGCTTTGTTTTCATCAGAGAGGTTGCTGAGATGGGTCTGATCAGACGTTCCAATAATGGGAACTACAGTGGCACCAGGTGAAAGTATTTTCTATAACTAGTCAGCTAATGTTACCATAAAGGAGCTTGCGGTGCTGTACCTGAACGTCCAACCACCAGTCCGCTCTGTGGATTTCCACATATATCCTTTAACCATTATGATTGAATTCATGCCGCGGGGTATAGACAAAATAATCTTAGTATGTGATCTGGCAAGGGAGATATCTCACACAATCTAGGACGTTATGATAGAATAATAGGAGAGTCCGTTGGCTATCCTCAACAGGTCCTTTGAACTATTGCATATACAGACTGTACGGGTCCAAAGACCGGAGGTGGTTCTCCAGCCTATGCATAGAGCTATAGATGACTAACAGAGAATTACTGAGTCCACTTGAAAGGTATTCATTGATTCTTGATTTAGGTACTTTACCCTGAATGAGCAAAGATGATAGTTGGCAACCGTGTACACAACTGAAAGGTGCCTACCGGCCCTCACAGAGATTGCTGTATTCTTGCTGAAATCCGTCGAAGTCTCCAATTGCTTCTCCGGCACGGGGATAAGGCTCCTCTCTGTCAGGTAGCGATAGCATAGAGTTGTCTGGTATCTCAGTATCAGACTCAAACGGGAAAATGTCGGAGGAGTGTCCACGGGGGTTCTCAACGCTGCTGGTCAACCTTGATCCGCCGTGATCCACATTTTTCGAAACTTGTACCGAAAATTTGGACCATGGTGGACCACAGGACCAGAGGGTGTACCACGTGAACCATAAACCCCCTTGATGGACCAGGAGAGCAGTATACATTTTACTGATATCTGGAGTAGTAAATGTGTTGAGGTGCTGTACGGTGGAATTGGGGTCGGATTCATAGTCGGAATCCTGGTGCTCGCTCACTTCTTGGGGGTGCTATATGCTTGTTTCCACGTCGTTGATAATATACATGGATAATGTATATCGTATGGTGGACGCGAGAACAATGGCGAGATTTGCGTGTGCAGTTCGCAGCTGTTTCTCATATGCGCCTGACTGGATGTATTTTCGTCGGCAGATTGGAGATTGGCTTGGCATGGTGGAAGTCAGCTCAGTCTATTTCGTGGGCTTTGTGTATATTGTAGAGTACCTTCACTGCTGTCTTTAGTCTTGAGCCTAACACTTGTGGATCACACATAGGGTCAAGAAGGACAGACGCTGTGAAGAGGAACTAGTCGTCCAGGGGTTTAGCATAGACGTCACCTGGCGTTATCTTTAGTTTCTTTCAAGATCAGAGACCTTGCTGAATAAATGTGAATATCATTCTTTATTCAAGTTCAATCGGATAAGGTTATTAAGCCTCAGATTTGCCAATTATTAGCCAATATTGAACCCACAGCTTGATGCTTTCAAACCCTCTAGAATGTCTGGGAGTTGTATATATAAAGTCAATTGAGTACAATAGAAGGGACTTCATACCAAAAATCATCCCACATTCAGAACATCCATATTCAGGTATACTATTTCCAATACTCGTATCTATATACACCAACAATCAACCGATATAGCCCACCATCTGATTCACGTAACATATGTTTACATGTGAAATCCAGGAGCAGAGCCGGCTCTAGCGGGGCAGACGTATCAACTTCCGCCTAATTCTCTCATAGGAGTGATCAGCACATGACACCCTAATGCTGGGGGTCAGTCAATTACCCACTATAAAGGAGCCATGGGTATCCCAAATAATAATAGAGGCGTGGTGGTGTATCGAGAATTGAGGTAAATTGTGAAAGATCAGCTGCTAGCAAGGAACTTTAAGCCAATTGCTAATTTTCCTATTGGAGAATTCCAGCAAATCGTCGCAGGACTCAGGAGATTGCGCCTTGCATGCGATCAGCTCACCACAACATCAGGTGCGAATAATGTGGCTTGTATGCAGGAGGCCGATGAGGCAGTTGTTCAAATTGTTAAAGACCGTATGGGTAAGTTGACAATCACGATGAACAGGCAGCTTCAGCGTGTGGCTAATGGCCAGCCTGCCCCTCAACTGGGCCAGCCAGGAGTCTCCACTACGTAGATGATTGTTCCCCAGCTGCTAGTAGCTAACGGCACCCCAGCTCAATGGGGTCTTGCTACAGCTGATCCGAACCCAGCTCCTGCTGCCCAAAACACTCTGGTGGCAAGTAACCAACCGCCAGTGGATGAACAAGTCGTTCCGGGCCTTATTCCAGTGCAATGACTAGGAGTATCTGCTCAACCTCAATGGCCGATTAACTAACCGGAAGGGCAAGGACAAGTAGTCCCACGTGTCGTTCCAGCGCAAGGAGAAGTAATTCCAGATATGGTTCCGCAACAAGGACTACCTGTACCTGCTCAACCTTAACCGCCAATTGACCAACCGCAAGAGCAAAGACACGTCATTTGAGATGTCATTCCAGCGCAAGGACTAGGTATACTTACTCAACTCAACTGATGATTAGCCAACCGGAAGTGCAAGGACACGTCGGTCCAGGTGTCATTCTGGCGCAAGGACTAGGCACACCTGCTCAACCTCAACCGTCGGTTAACCAACCGCAAGGACAAGGACAATTCGTCCGAGGTGTCATTCCGGCGCAAAGACATGGAATACCTGCCCGACAAAACGCTGCCCCACCAGTTGGCTCAGTGCAAGCACCAATCATACTCGATACCCCAGCCAGCAGCGTGGCCAGCAGCCCAGCAAATAGCCCAGCAAACAGCTCACATAACAGGCCTGTGTCGCCTCCAATCATACCTAATATCCCGCTTAATCGCCCGGCGCCACTCAGTCAGTGCTTTTCAAAACACTCTCTGTGTTCGGGTTTTTCACTTACTAACTCAGGAGTTATAGATTGGAGTGCTCTACTTGGACGGCCACTTGTAGTGTGTATTGTTGGATCAGCCACACATCTGATAGCCCCGCAGACTACCTGAATTATTGCCGCCCCAATTGGCGTCCTGTCAATGGGCTACATTGTGCACAGTTGGATTCATATATCATCCGTGAACTGTCAGCGATGATTATGAGCTCTATACCACTTAATACGATTGGGTACATACTTGGGGTGACCAGCGAAGGACACTTACTTCTACGAGACTATCCCAATACTCTGATCCCTTGGATAAAGTATGTCTTTCTCAATAACGATGAAGCGGTAAAGGTCAGGCTCCTGTCGAATCCAGTTCTTGAAGACCCGCTTGATCTCTTGATCAATTGTTATCGTACAAATAACCTCAGTAGGGAACCCACACAGCCATTGAGGGAGCATATCTATCTTGGGCCAGGTGTCCTCACCAATTGGTCTCATGACGGGGTAGAAGGAACCCAATAGCATGGAGGCGAACAACAACCGGAGGCTAGAGCTGATCCCGGGCCGTATAATTAAGGAGGTGATCGGCAAGAGGGAGATGATACTCAGGCTTTACTTGCGGCATTTTCCGGCACGTCAACAAATGGCTCCTGCACCTGGGATGGACATAAGCAGAGCGTTGGGATGTTGCTCTCCCTTGTTGGAGATAGAGGGGAATCCCCAGCGAAAGGCATACCCCTCGCCCTCAAATCGTCGAGCTTGTTGAATATACAACAATTAGCGGAATTGGGTCGGGGTCCTGCTCAAAGCGACCTGAGACAGAAGCGCAGGGGTCTGTTCGATGATGAAAGTTGTAATGACCGTGAGTCCAAGAGATTACTATTGGTTTGCATGGCTAGGGCACTTTTTGAAAACTAGGAGGTACAGAAGCGCAGTACTTCCTTCTATGACAAGGAGAGTCATGAGTGTAATCCAAAGAGATTCCATTCAAGTTTTGCCTCCAAGTATTTGATCGATTTTACGGTGCGTCAATCGTTCGCAGAGTCTACTTAGACGTACTATAGTGTATTAGTGACATTGTTTAGCATTAGTATTCTTAGAGTATTCGAATAGATTTCTGATAGCCTGTTGTCATCTGATCAGTTCACGTGCATCTGGGTTCGCTGACCTTAGCAATAACGTGAGTAGTAGTTGGCCTCTTTTATAGATCCAATCTTTGATGTCAATGGGGTCTTGTCAGACACCAAGAGACTATCACATTGTATCCTTGAGAGGCTTAAAACCTTATTTCATCACACGCGGTGGATATCCCAATTGAGACACAGAACTGTTCACCATCATGTTGATGTCTATGCTCTGTGTCTTGATTCGTTTCAATTCATGGATCCACTATCTGGCAATTTTATCTTGCCAACGATAATAGCATCCAACTTCAGCATGAAACGGTGTTGTACACAATACTTCGCACTCTTTACTCGTATGGTCCACCCCCCCAGTGATAACCCTCAGAAAATGTACACCCAGCTTCGACGAGGTGTATACAAGGACCCCTCCTGCCCCTCCTTCCGGTTTTGGGTTCCCATTCTCCATACGTTCCTCTTCATCCTGCTAAGATACCCCTACGTCTAGCGCCAGATTCCGACCTTCCTACGTCAACCTCCATCCAAGATCCTCGTCTCTCGGTTGACATATCAATAGACTTAATTTTTCTTCTCTTTTGTTTGTTTGAGTTCTATTCAATCTAAAGATCGCACACATCCCAATACCACATCCAGGCTAGTATTTGTTACGGGGCCTACGGGGTCTTATATATTTTGTTACTAGCCCCACCCCCTGTCTGGCCCCCGC